>JAOSBK010000206.1:4323862-4355454 GCA_027568895.1 Erythroxylum shatona | reverse complement strand
TAGTACCTTATATACGACGTGGATGTTAGGTTTAGGTCGTTATGTAGGTCTTTGTGTTTGCAAACTCCTGTGAATGGCCCATGGATGCATAGATTGAATGTCTTGGGTCTGAGCCTAGCACAGCCGACCCGACCACATACCCTTATAATTTTTTAAATTCATATCTTCATAATTTATTTTACACATAAACAACTAATATTAAACAATTAATTTTATCAAACATCCACTAATATAATCTTTTGGTCAATTCAACTGACTCAGTTATCAACTAACAGCTAATACAATCGACTCATCGTGAAATAAACCCATAAACAACCAAAGCATCCTATGATGACTTTGAATGTGAGATGTGTCCCACGTACCAAAACGTTGCGTTGACATGTTCTCGTGACGCATATTTTTGAGTCATGCGACAGTAACAGCATAGGAATGCGAGTCATTTTCCTTTCTCTTGGTCGGCAAATACAATTATTAAACCAATTTGTCTTACGCACGCTACAACCAGAAAGCAAGGATAGTCCCTCCCAGCATTTACAATTGCTTTTATCAATTTTTATAACGTAAGTTGTTAAATTATTTCATATAATATCACAAATAGATAATAAATACGTACTTCAAGTTTGGCCTACCCGGTTTAATCAAGTTAAAAATAAAAATATTTTTAATTTTAAATATTAAAAATAATGTCAATTGGAGTTTACTTAAAAAAAATTTATATTTCAACCCGGGTCGAACAATCTAATCACGAGTCTATTCAAAATCTAATCAACTATTAAGTGATTATTTGGATAGACTTTAAGGAGGTTAATAAGCATTTTTCACCACAATTATTTTTAAGAAATAGGTTTTAATTATAAAATAAAAAATACTTATTTATTAGATATGACTTTTTTGACAATTAAAATATAATTTTTTAAGAAACTTAAATTTGAAGCTTTTTTAAAAAAGACTCTCAAATGACTTTTTTGGGTAAATTTTTTATATCAATAAATGAGCTTATTTTTTAGTCCCTTTTACGCTTATATTTTACACATAATTCCTACAACACTCACAAACTCATCTTCACGCTTATTTTGTAAACCCATCTTCTTTATTACAATAAAATGCATAATTTATTATGTATTTAATTATTTGTTCAACTTGAATATTTATTTTATGATTTATATAACATTATTTAGCTTTTTATATATTTTTATATTTATTTTAATATTAGTTTTATTTATGTTATAATCCATATAAAATATTTTGTTATATATATTTTTCATTTATATTTCATATATTTTAAAACAATATAATAATTAATATATTATGCTTAGCATATTGTTTAATATACTTTAAATAATATTTATATGTATAAATAATTTTTATTATAAAATAAATATAGTTAAAATTAAAAGTACTTTTTATTTTTATGTTGCCAAATAATCTATTGTATGAAACTCTTTATTAAATGACATTTAAACAGTTCACTGATTTTTTAGAAAAAATTTAGGAAAAAAAATTTAGAAAAAAAGCTCTTTTAAAAAAAATTCTATTAATATTAGGTTAATCAAGCAGAGGCTATATATAAGAACATATCCATTCTTACTTTATTTTAACCCGAGTCGATCCAAAACTAACAAAAGGAAAAGGGGATATCAGAGAATCAGGACCTGCCACTTTCCACTTAAAAGTATCCTCATCCCCTGAAAAGCAACATATTCCAGCTGCTCCTTTTAACATTTCTTAGGTAGGAAGATTAGCTAATGCAGATCGAACGGTGTCGTTTCCTTACGTAATGACTCATTAATTTCCTGTTGCGATGACTACTACGCACAAGCAGAAGGCCAATTAATTGGTTATTTTGTTCTTGCAATTTTCAAATTGACCAATCCCTCTTGGCGACGCCAGTTTTCGCAATCCTCCACCGCCCCAACAACCTCCGCTTCTTCTTCTCTCTCTCTCTCTCCTCTTTTCCCCTCCCGAATACTCCCTTCCTCTCCGATTGTCTTCCTCCGTCAACTGCCCTCTCAGCTACCCCCGCTACCGCCGTCGAGTTTTCTAACCGTCACCGGCCGCGGCAACGTGATTAACTGCTTTGTTAGCTCCGATTGAGGCCTTCACCGGACACCCTGGCGCAGAAGATCGGGAAATCGGTTCGCCGCCCTGGCGCTCCTTCCAAGGCTAGGGCTTACCCCGATATCAATGTCGTACGCCCTAAGGAGTATTGGGACTATGAGTCGCTCACCGTCCAGTGGGGGTAAATTTTTTCATTTCTTCCTCGGTTTTATTACTCACCTTTTCTTGTTCTGTTTCGGATAAATTTAAGAATCATAACATGAAGGAATTAATGTTTTCAATCATCGTCGGCCAGTTGTTACCTGTTGGAGAGGTAATATGGAAGATAGATTGGATAATACTATGATTATTACGTCGCTTTATATTTCGCTAGTTGCTTGTAGTTCCTCATATGATTATGGCTCCCTTGTCTAGACTCTGTCTAGTGAATGGATTTGTCACAATTGTGGGTGGGCCAGCTGGAAATCGGATGCTAATTGGTGCGAATTTTGGTCACTGGCTTTTGGGTTTTCCCCTGATATTCAAGCTAACTTAGATCAGCTGTGCATTTTCGGAGTTTGGTTGTGTGTGAATTTTGGTTAGCTTGATATGCATGTGGTATGTGCTTCAGGTTACATTTTGTTAGTTGGATGTGAAGGTAGAATTCATAACGTGAAGTTCATGATTCTGTTCATCTTTTTGAATCACTAAACGAAATGATTAGCCTGATTGCATGGAGTTTTCATTGTTTCCCTGCTGTAGCTCCTTGATTGCTTGCCTCTTTGCTTTCATTTTTCATTTTCTGTGGTTCATAATTCAATGCAGTGGTTTGGACCTTGGATGTATTACGAGTTGTTTGACTATGTTTCCAGAGAGCAGGATGATTATGAGGTAGTGAGGAAGGTTGGGAGAGGAAAATACAGTGAGGTTTTTGAAGGTGTCCATTGCACAAACAATGAGAAATGCATCATTAAGATCCTTAAACCTGTGAAGAAGAAGAAGGTGAGTCTTCTCCTTCTGATCATTTTTCCTTGTTGCCTGGTCCTTGTCTTTTGCTATATTCTTTCTTTCAAATGGTTCCATTTATTATTATAATGTTTTTTTTAATTGGAAAATATATATTTTGTATTTTTCAATAAAATACTTTTGCATGCATGTGAGAATTTGTCATTGTTAACAAAGTGCAATCTTCTTCTTTGTAACTTTCTTTATAGTTCATTGCGTTAGTATTTAGAGACTTTGCACTTAGTGCTCTGCTTCGCTTGTGAAAGTTATAATGGAATCAGCCTGTATGATTGGATAGCTTGCTGCTAATAACATTTGAATGGTAAGGAGGTCTTATTCAGGAGCTATTCTTGAAATTTGGGCAATTTTACTTTAATGCTACACTATGGTTATTTTCCATGATTAATGCCTAATAATGATGGCCATAAATCCTTTTGCTCTTAGTTATGACTGAGATGGATATTTTATTTTGTTAGCGGTAGCTCTTTAAGTCCTTCACATTGAAACAAGTAGATATTCTTTGTGTATGTAATTGGTAGATAACTCATCGGTTACCTTGTTTCTTATCTGCTATTTACCTTCGTTGGCAGAGCTTATACGAATAGTGGAGGCTTACTTTGATTTTCAATTTCTGCAGATTAAAAGGGAGATTAAAATATTGCAGAATCTCTGTGGAGGGCCGAATATTGTGAAGCTTCTTGATATTGTTAGAGATCAGCAATCGAAGACGCCTAGTCTCATATTTGAATATGTGAATAACACTGATTTTAAAGTGCTTTATCCAACTCTCTCTGACTACGATATACGATACTACATCTATGAACTTCTGAAGGCACGCTTCCCTTTGTTAAATCTTCTGAAGAAAAAACAAGCTAACTATTAGAAATGTGAAGACCATGACACAACATTATGGATTCATTTTTGCAGGCATTGGATTATTGTCACTCTCAAGGTATCATGCACCGAGATGTGAAACCTCATAATGTCATGATTGATCATGAGCAGAGGAAACTTCGTCTAATAGATTGGGGCCTTGCAGAGTTTTATCACCCTGGGAAGGAGTATAATGTTCGTGTTGCTTCAAGGTTTGTCTTCTCTTTTTCCTTTTTGTAAACTTCCTTTTTGGGTTTATAATCATCCTACATGTGCTTTCATGCTAGTGTATTACACCTTGTGTTGCACCAGTCCTGTTTTGAAATCTTATGTACACTTAGAAAGCTGCTTTTGTTTTTATACCTTGTTTTGTTTCTATACTAAGTGCTACATGTTGCATTGCTTCCATTCGTTGAATACCTTCCCCCAGATACTTTAAAGGACCGGAACTTCTAGTTGACTTGCAAGACTATGACTATTCTTTGGACTTGTGGAGCCTTGGTTGCATGTTTGCTGGAATGGTAAGCATTTTTCTCCATGATTAACTATATTGTTTGTCAACTAGACTTGCTCGTCTAGAGACTTCTACTGGCCACTGATAGATCTGTTGGCCAAGCTTTTCCTTTCAATTTACTTTGTTCTTATTTATTAATGCCGTATGATGTGGACCATTTGATATAATGTTAGGTTATTTTGAATGTGCTGTTGAATGTTACAATGTTGATGATTGATGGTGATGTGCAGATATTCCGTAAAGAGCCATTTTTCTATGGGCATGATAATTATGACCAGCTGGTTAAAATTGCCAAGGTATGTGGGTAGATAACAGATTAATGAGCATATAATAGAAGCTCTTTTAGAAGATTATTTCACTTTTTGAATATCGGTAATGTTAGATGGCTGCATGGATATAAATGTCTTTTCCCTGTGAGAAGATTAGATTTGTATTGTTTTTGAAGAAGACAAATCGTGGTAAACTGTTTGATGTGCCCTAGCCCACAAATTATGCCGATCCATTTAGTTGTTGATATCGAGTATGCCAAAAGATATAATTATTTATGGTTTTGGAAATGAAAGCGGGTTATGTGAGTGATAAAGGATGGTTGTGTAATTCCTGCTTTCCTTAAAATTCAGGTGCTTGGAACAGACGAGTTAAATGCGTACTTGAACAAGTATCGCATAGAGTTGGATCCACATCTTGCAGCCCTTGTTGGCAGGTTTGTTAGATCTTCTAAATCCTCTTTCAATTCTGTCTCTAAATTTCAAACTCTGATTTTAGCAAATCTTTTCTGGATACAGACACAGTCGGAAACCATGGACGAAGTTCATTAATGTGGATAATCAACATTTGGCAGTTCCTGAGGTAGATAATCAATCACAAATAGACTTTATATCTTTTTATTGTGGCATTGAATTTAATCTAAATGCATTATTTGTACTTGAAGGCTGTTGATTTCCTAGACAAGTTGCTGCGATATGATCACCAAGAAAGGCCCACCGCAAAACAAGCAATGGTAAATACCCTTTCCTTGGCCAACTATTAATGGAAACCTTTTTTGAGTGCAAGCATTCTAATTTTAATATACTGCACCTACTTAGTTTTCTACTCTTTTATGTTTCCTAATCTTCTTGAGCCCCTAATCATTAATGCAGCAGAGATTTGATTATGCCTGTACATTTATCCAGATCAAATACCTGGAGTCTGTTGCGAATAATTCATTTTCGTGTCTTGCAGGCCGATCCTTACTTCTATCCAGTTAGAAATGCAGAAAGCAGCATAACTCGTACGTAATATTAAGTTTCGGTTGCTGCTAAATCAATGTTGCAATCTTTTCTGCACATGTTCCGGTCCTTCCTTTGTAATTGTGGCAGCGGGCTTGCATTCAGGGTCCATGTATCCGTTGTTTTGAAGCTGTAATTTGTCCATGTGCAATTCATTTACCCAACTTTTTGGTATTTTAGTTATTGTATGGTCAATGTCTTTGTGCTCTTCTCTGGACTTTGGAATCGAATCGTTTATCTGATTGATTTTGCTTAAGCTGTTTAGACATTGTTGTTGCCGTGCCTTTCCTTTCATGATATCAAGACTGTATTCTCTCGCTGTGCATCTCATATTGGTTTCTGCCATCCAACTGCTACAGAAACAGTTTCTGGAGTCCAATTTTGAGGGTCTGAAAAGTGTAAAGCCCGTGGTTTTGGGTCATTGGGCCAGACGAGACTAACCATATTGATTTTGCCAGATTTTGTTACGTGGAAACTGTCTTACAGGACCAATTTATTCAGTTGACAGATTCTAATTTTAACCAAATCTATCTCAACCTAATCATATAAGAATTTCAATCTTAGTTTCATCTTTATGTAGATATGAATCAATAGAAAGGATATTGCAACTAAACAGAAGCCGAACTAACTACAAAAATGCAGAGTATTACAGTTTACCCACTTAACAAATGAACATTTTCTGCCAACTTAAAAAACAAATATTTATGATTCTTCTTCTCCACCATGCCATATAAAGTGAAATGACATCCGGGTTTAATGTGGCTTTTCATCTTTTTGATAGGGATTTTGTCTGTGTGTTTGACATTGAAAACGAACCCAACTGGCAGGGAGAAGCACAAACCCACCACTTCAATTCGTGTCCTAATCCTGTTAATTACAACCTTCACGTGTGTGTCCAACAGCTCAATCAAGAAAAATAAGCCAATCGGTTTTAATTTGTGGTGTAAATTTCATTTTTGTTGATTGTGCAAATGACCCATGTTTTATTTTTTAAAAAATTTTAAAACTGCACTAAATAAACTCTTAACTACGCATAATTGCTCTTAAATTTAAAAAACTCAAATACTTGATTGTTTTTACCAAGTCTATGCAACATAACTCAAGTGCCTTTTTGTTGAACTTTTGGAGGTGAATAAATATTTTTTTCCACCGCAAAAGCTTTTTTTAAGAAAAATAAATATTTAGTTGTAAAATAAAAAAGTACTTTTTAGTAGATATAGATTTTTTTGGCAGTTAAAAAAGAGTATTTTTTCAGGTAAATTTTTCAGATCAATTAATGAGCCTATTTTTTTCCTTTTGTTTTCATGTTTTACACATAATTCTCACAATACTCACAAACATATCTTTACGTTTATTTTGAGACTTATATAATATTATTTGACTTTTTTATATGTTTTAATATTTATTTTTTATATTAGTTTTACTTATGTTATAATCCATACAAAAGATTTTGTTAGATATATTTTTATTTATGTTTCATATGATTTAAAATTATATAATAATTAATATATTGTGCTTTACATATTGTTTAATATATTTTAAATAATATTTATATACATAAATAAATATAGTTAAAATTAAAAATATTTTTATTTTTATGTTATCAAACAGTCTATTATATAAAGTTCTTTAAAAAAAGATCGTTTTTAAATGACAGCCAAATAAACTTTTTAGAAAAAATTCTTCTAAGAAAAACTCTACCATACAGACACTAAAACTTATTGCTGCTCGATTTGCTTAAAAGAATTTGAGCTCAGGTCGGCTTAACCTGATGTCATCCTTATTAAAAAATATTGAAGGTGTCATCTCCAAGCACTTGAACTACGCTGGAGAGATACTCACATTACGAGTAGTATATAGATGAGGAAAGGATTGGGTTGTTAATTATCGGTAGTCTTGGGAAGGGAGTAGTCATAGAACAAGTTTGAGACAAGGTTAAGACATGAGAATCCTGAGTTATGGGACATTTGGCATATAATCCGATACTTGGGACCGGTCAGGAAGGGACCATATCCACCTGGCGTGAAAAGGCATCTCTAATCTATATCTGTATTTGCTCTCCCTTACGTTGAAAACGATCAAAACATAAAACCCTAAAAGGTCAGTTGACCATGTGAGTTTGAGCAACCAATTCACATGTCAATCGAAACCTCAACGACTCACACACAACCTAGAAAGATAAAAGAGAAAGAACAGGTCCAGAATTAATATATAATAAATATTAATACGTGGGCATGCATGTTAGATGGCATGCATGATGATATATACATATACAATATGGGGATGAATGTGAAACTATATGTGATTGGACAGGTGGCTAAAGATTAAAGTTGGTGAATTTGTTCTTATCACGATGAATAGAGTTGGATAGTACTGCAAATAGTCCCAATGCTCTCAGTTTCAGTACTTCCTTGTCTTCTCCCATATCTCAGTCACAGTCACAGTCACACAGACACGCACGACCCTGTTTTCTCTGAACATACTTTTCTCTTCTTTTTATTTTTTTTGTTTTAATTTGTAGTAATTTCCAAAGTTTTAAAGGGCAATTCTTGTCTTCTCTTCTCATTGCCTTTTGTATTCTTCTTTTCTTTGATCTCTCACTTTATACAAAAGTAATGCTCTCTTTTTAGCATTGATTTTATACCCCAATGTTCATTGATTTTTATACCCCCAGATAATACTTATCTTTGTGAACGAAAAGTCATAAGTTCAAGTCACAGAAACAATTAATGTCTCTTCTCTGATTCTCGTAAAGTAGAGAGTCTTGAGCTGTGAAGTTTATCCTTTATATCCTTAAATAACACTTGCCTCATATACAAACATCATTCTTATTCTTATACCTCAGACAACACTTATCTTTAATTAGAAATCTGACAACACTTACCTTTGTGAACGAATGGTCGTAAGTTCAAGTCATGCAAATAATTAACATCTCTTGGTCATAAGTTCGAGTCACGGAAATAATTGATGTCTCCTTTATCCTTAAATAACACTTACCTTATATACAAACATCATTCTTATTCTTATACCTCAGATAACACTTATCCTTAATTAGTGATATGACTAATTCCTAAAACTTTATAAAAGAAACAAAAGTGGATATTTACTCATGTTCTCTTCAACCTATAAAAGTGTTACTGTAATGGAAACTCCTTTGATTTCACCCTTTTATACTTTAATATCTATATATTTTGAAAATTATATGATTCACCTCTCTATAATATTATTTATTTATATAAATTTTATTGTTTTTTTATATATATTTTACAATGTATGTGCTAACATTTTTATTTTTATTTTTTGCCTTTTCTTTTCTTGATTTTATATCTTTTATCCTAGACTTGATTTTTTAAAAAGTGTTTCAGCTTTTGAGAGCATACGATTCCGAATCAAGTGATGTTGCCAATTCAGTCTTTTTAAGTTTGGCATATGTATGATACACAGTTACTATGAGAATAGGATTTCTCTTTTCCAGGATAGTGAATCCAACTTCACCAAAATGGCATTGGCATACTTTATTTTGTTAAGCTTTAAATTTCAAAACATTATTTATGTTATGAACCCTCAAATCTATTTCAATAGTTTGGAGATTGTTCTTAAATTTTCATTTATGTTAATTAATTACTATTAAGTATACGCTCCATGCTTGGCAATACCACATTACTCATCAGACTCTATTCTCATAATGAACATCATCTCTTGAGAATCCACAACATTAATGCACATACATCTAGAGGTTCATAATTGATCCTAACTACTAAAATTCCTAAGACCCTTTTTTATTAATTACATGCTTATCTGAATTTGAATCACAGCTAATGAAGGGTTCCATCCTCATTTTGTTAAAGCCAAACAAAGTAAGTATATCTCTGATATAACTAAAACACGACCCGGCGAATTCTAAATATGAAAACCAAGATTCGAATTCTTAAAGCACCTTCCTGACTCAGTTGTTTTGACTCAGGCTTTATGGTGACCTCTCCATCATCATATATGTTTTATTAGCTTGTTCGTCGTCTACTTTCTACAATCTGTGTGGTGTTTTCTTCTGCTGCTAAAATGTTATACATAACTCGCATATTTTAGTTAGAACCAACCTAGAATTGCCCAACTAGGGTTAACAATTTCATTTCCTAGTAATGACAGGTAAGTTTCCAGCTATACACAACTATATATGCATATGAATATACAGATAAGGATCATGTTGTAATAAAAAACTGGGATCGTTAACAGTGTAAAAATTTGCATGCAGTCCAAATGGCGGTACTACGTGATACATAATGAAAAGTCATTTCAAAGGGGCAAGTAATGAACAGCAGGAAAGGAAGAGACATGGGATGCATAATCTTGGGGATTCGACTGAGCCAGAGACCGCACCCCAGTGTCGGTCTCTTAGTGTACAAAAATGTCTCATAACACAACAAAATTATCAATTTAAGAGGAAATGACAGCTCCTCAAGACTCAAAGTACACTCCCCCTGAGCTGCCTATCAAATCCCAATTCAACCTGGATTACTTCTACAGTACTGATCAATCTCAATAAATCAATTCAAAACCCCCCCATCTCTCTGCTCTCTGTCTCCCTAGCTACCATCTCTGTCAATGACCCCTCCAACATTCAAAGCTGTACTCCATCTGAACAGTCATCCAATTCGATATATAGTAAACACTTTTTATCCAAATGACTTTACTTACACGATACCATCTTATTTTATTGAATTTATTAGTTCAGGTAGGTTGATTAATTAAGATAAACCCTATTTTATTCATAATTTATAGATTATTACATATATTTAATGGTTTATTCAATTTAAATTTATAAATAATTACAAGATCTACCCTAAATTTTTAAAAAATATTTTATATGTAAACACATTGTTTTTGGTTTTAGGATTAAGAAGTGAGCTAAGCATTATTCATTTATTCTAATAATTGTGATTAACTCTTGCATATGTATTATAATTTAATGTTCATATATATATATATATGCATGTATTGGTCATGATTGGACGTCGAGGAACGAGTGGTCAAAGTTACAATTATGTCAACGACCCTAAGCTCGTGTTACGAGAAGGGAACAAGATAAGGGTTCTTAATCCGTTGCTTTTCTTGCTGAGGGTTTGAAATTAGGGTTTAACGCCTACTTAGTGCATTTTAATATTTTGCAAGACTCGTGAATTTTAAGGTCTCGATGCTAAAAGGAATCTAGGTGGAGCATTAGGTTTATGCTCACTACAAAACCTATCAATGGAAAGGATTAAGAAATTAGAAAACTCTTTTAACTGATTCCATTACCATTTCAAAACCCTAGTTCAGTCTTGGAGTGTAAATGATATTTTAAACCACTCCCATTAACAAACAACAACCTTGTATCTCCTAGTTGGCCACTAGCTAGACAATATAGTTTGCTAATATAAACATGTTTTCGTTCGAACCGTCCTCATGTATGTAACCGTTTAAAACTTGAGGTCAGAGCTTTACCTCCTATAAGGGACCTACCCGGCTCAAACGAGGATTAGTCTGGATGTGGATGACTTAAAGGTGCCTTCTCATAATTGGGACCCTCCTAAAACACCTCGTGGGTGACCAAAACAAATATATATAAATATGTTTTCTAGTTTTTGAGTTTCTACTGATTGCTCCGACTGTCATGTTGGCGTTGCCACACAAAAAAAAAAAAAAGAAGAAGAAGAAGAGGGGGTTCCGAAATCTTGCACAGGTCATCTCTTAATTTCATTTTTTTCTCTGCATGCTGCTCGTGATTTC
Source organism: Erythroxylum shatona (assembly GCA_027568895.1). Taxonomy (NCBI): domain Eukaryota; kingdom Viridiplantae; phylum Streptophyta; class Magnoliopsida; order Malpighiales; family Erythroxylaceae; genus Erythroxylum; species Erythroxylum shatona. The sequence continues at coordinate 4,343,991 of JAOSBK010000206.1, read as the reverse complement.
CGAGAAGAGACATAGCCTAATGTAAGGATTTAATGTTTCATACTGGCCCTACAACGTTAGGTTGTGCTTTGCAACCATGATTCAAAAAGGCCTGTACGGATCATTACAAAAAAAACTGGGGAACAGAATCTCTAGCTGCCATGATTACTTCGAGGCATTTGTCTTGGCATTTGTCTGTAACAGTTTCCCTGTCTGTGTAATTTATCATCTAGGTGAAACATGCTAACATGATACGTGTCGAGGACCCATGTTCTTCTTCTTGGCTTAATCGACATTATTATAATAAACCTTACGTTAAACTCCATGAACATGGCCTCTTGATATTAGGGTTTCTGTTCACTGTAAGTCTGTGTGGTCCTAACACAAAAACCCTAACGACACTTTTGACTGTTTCGTTTGCAGTTGATGGGTGGACCTTAGAACAAAACCCCATGGGAATAAGCATTAATCTTTCTTTACTGTTATAAAGCTTGATCACTAAAGAAAATGGAGTATGAACCTGAAACAAAAGCCAAAAACTTCGCAAGAATCATGTGTTTTTATTATGAATATCGCGCCCCCATCATCCCTTCCGTCATCAAATCAACTTGGTTTCGATTTGTTCCAAGACTCTTTAATTAGTATAATTAGTCTTAATTAAGTAAGATTCTGAACCAAATCCTGAACAGGGAACATTATTAGCTATCCCCAAGAGCTTTCATTGGTAGAAGCTGGTCAAATAGATCAAGCCCCTTCACTTTTTTGCTATCACAGAAATCGATATCATCGTCATCAAATATCTCGATTCCAAATCTAATGGTTCCTCGACAGAGAATAATATGATCATAACTTGCTTGTGGATTCTTAGTATCATCTAAAGCAATGTAAGGATTGTTTAATGACGTGTAAGAATCTCATCCGTCAGTTCTTTATTTCACTATCCCTTTATTCTAACCCCACTATTATCAAAGACAAGCATATTCCCCCTATTTTGACTGCCAATGGTTTAGAATATATACACATATATATATATATCTTTTCTTTTCTTTTATACAATAAAAGTTAATATTTTAAAAACTATAATGAAAATTAAACCGAAATGACAAAAAAATTATGTTTAAAAAGTTTAACCAATATTAAACCGTTATAAAATCGACTAAAGATTGAATAAAGTTAAGTAAGTTTAATTATAATTACAAAAGATTATTCTTATCCGTCAAATAATTTGAAATTTAATTAACAAATTTGTTAAATAAAAATTATTTTAGGTTATAAGAGCTTATTAATTGACGAGTAATTAATAAACTAATCGATTTTTAATAATAAGAGTTATTAAAGTAAATCAAATTGAAAAGTTGAAAATTATAACAAAAAATTATATAATTTAAGATTTTTACGATTAAACAGATCAAAACGTTTAAATTTTTTACTTATTAATAAAAACGCAAAATCATTCTTCAAATAATAATTAATTATTATTTTTTTCTAATAGTCATTTTCGTGGCCATCATTGTTCTCGACATTACTATCATCATCAATCATCAAATATTATCTTTTTTCATCGGAATACTTGTGAGTTGTGACATCATCTGCATATGTCCATTCACTTAAAACAACTTCCATACATATGATTTTTTTGGATTGTCCAACGAACAGGACAACATGGAAATTTCCTTAAATGTTTTATCTTTCGTGTCTAGTGTTTTTGCGGGTGAAACTCGACCACCCAACATCAACATAAATTATGAAACGAGAAAAATAACTATACATGTTTGGATAACCTCCCCAATCTCCATTTATTTTTAAAGAGGTTTCGGTACAAAGGATCGTGTGGGTTATTTAAAAACAATCTTTCTGTTAATTAAAAGTAAGGTTGCGTATTATTGAACTTTTCTAAATTTTTTGTATTGGACAAATCACAATAATAATCACGCGCGCAATCACAAAAGCACCCAAAAATTTAAAAAAATGACACAAAGATCTAACGAAATTCGACCAATAATGCCTAAGTTCTCGGGCAAGAGCAGATAGAAAATTTTCACTATAAAGAAAAACGATACAGATGGATCTCTTTTACAACCAGATTTTTTATTTTCTTATCGAAACAGATTCATACCGCGGGGAGGCAGAGCCCAACACTGATTTCCGTTTTTTGCCAATTCAGGTCGCACCGCAAGCTTATCAGATTATGACGTCATTCGGATCCACCAAATTTCAAGGCAAAATGACAATATCGTGTCTTAGCGTAATTTATATTTGATTGTTATTGTTATCATCGATATAAAATAATTAGACTCACCTTATTTGGTTGAACTTTGAAGTACAAAGAAAAAATGATTGCAATATACGTTAGAAAGTAATTTATCATCTCTACTTGTTTGTTAATCCATGTGAATAAAGGTAATTACATTCATGTTTATGGAGTGTTGTATATTTTATTAATTTCTAATTTATTAGAACATAAATAATAATATACTGGGTAGGACAAATGATTCAAAAACTAAATTCGTTTCGGCTTGCTTAATTATAAAAATTTTGAGCCGACTAACTCTTTATTTCGACTTACCTTAATAATCATTATTATTAAAAGTTTACTAATTTAAAAACTAGAATAGATTAATTAAATTTTAACTTATTTGATAAATAATGATATTATTCCACTTCAGTTTCATTTTAAATTCTTTAATTTCATTCAATATTTAATTTTATAACAACAATTAAAATTATGAACTTTAAATCACTTATCTTAGCTATTTAATTTTAATATAACTTTTGTGTAGGACATTAAATACTAAATTAAAGTAATGAAAACTATTTCTGATTAAGAAATGTCTAATCAATTATTAAAAAATTAACCAGTTCGAACAGTTCAATAGTAAAAATCTCGAGCCTTTCAATTTAAATTTTCAGTTCTATTTTTAACTTTTCAGTTTGATTGCTTTAATAATTCTTATTGTTAAAAACTTATTAGTTTACTTATTAATTGGTCAATTTTTCGTAAATTGATAAATTCTCATAAACCAAAATAAAGGTGTATTTAACAATATTTTTTTAATTAAACATCAAATTTCTAGATAGGTAATATATAATCTCTTTCAATTATATTTTAAATTCTTTAATTTTAATAAACATAAAATTTTAAACTTTAAACTTCTTATCTTACCGGTTTATTTCTAATATTAAAATTGGAAAATCCAACAGCGTAAAAGCATAAATTTGCGATTAGTCACATCAGTAACATGAAGATTTTTTTTGAACAAAATACAAAGAAAATTTGGTTATTATCTATAAATTTATGCTTACTATTTAACATCAACCTCAGGGATGCACTAACTGAATATTTTATTTTCATGGGTTGGCTTATTGTCCAACATGATAGGAATAGGTTACTTATAATCTCCCACTAATTTATGCTTAACATATCTATGTCTACATCCTTTAATCTTAATTAGCACACGGTAACCATACTTCTTAGATCCACTCTTCAAATCTATGTAGTTTAGGATATAATTAATATATTGAAACCAAACTTAATAGACTTTAGTACTGACATCTTGTGACTTGTCATAGGCTTCCATCTTTTAATGAAAGCTATGTTAATGGTAATGACTTAGGTTAGTTTTTGTAAGTGATCATTTTCATGTAGGACCACACCTAGCTATATGATCTAACCCACTAATTAAACACTTACTTGCAAATGGTAGGGTAATGAAAGATTAGTTAATAATAATCAAAACGCAAGTTATAATTGTCGTGTTATGCTTCATATAAAAAGACCATTATTAAAGCTTGAAAAAGATAGACCCAATTGGCATCTACTTGGTTAAATAATTAGCTAGTGATGTCTAATTCCATCTTCAATTAAGAAAGTGGGATGATGCGGATAAAATGAGATGTTTAAAGTTTAAAAGATAAAATTGGTATTAGATAAAATTAAAAATTTTAAAATATAATCAAAGAATATTGTTATTAAATTTGAAATTTAATTGAAAATAAAATTATTAATTAATAAATTTTTCATTTTTTAATAATAAAAAGTATTAAAATAATCAAACCAAAAGATTAAAAATCACACTAAAAAGCAAATATTTCGATCGGTTGGATTTTTTAATCATTAATAATCAAAATTTAAGAGCTGATAAGTCGAGATAAAATCAAAAAATCAAAATTTAAGAAAATTTTTATTTAGTTTACCTCTATATTAAATGCGAATAAATATATAACTTATACTATGCACTCAACGTTAATGATTAAAAAATTCAACCGATTCAAACCTTACGTCGTTAAACTTTTCAGTACAGTTTTTAACTTTTTAATATAATTTACTTTAGTAATACAATCTCTTTTAATAATATTTCAATTTATTTAATTTTATTTAATATTTAGCCGATTTTATTAAGGATGATAATGGGTTGGTCTATGAGTCGGTCTTTCTAATTTTTTAAAATTTAAATGTATAAAATATCGTCTTTTTTAATTGAATCTAGATCTGAACTGGTCATATCTAAGTCTATTCGAAGCCTGATTCTTTTAAGCAAAAAGATGTTTTATTTAGAAAAATTGAGTCTTTCACTGGTGAGGGTTTAATTTGATCTATAAATCAGCCTAATAAAAATTGCGTAAGCTTATTATTATTCTTAAATTTTATGATGATTTAATATCTACTAAATTTAAACCTTAATTTTTTTTCGTATACTAATTTAATTTTTGATCCAATTTTTAATCAATGCTCAAGTTCGCCATTTATTTATTAAAAAAAAAAAAGAGAACGAGAAAATGAAAGAAGCAGCTTATCACCTTTTTGATTGTGGGAGGCAACTTTTGTAGGCCACTACCGAATCAACGGTCGAAAATTCTGGGAGCTGCTGCCCCATTTTGCCCATTTCTGGGTTTTGAGTTCATTTGTTTTTGCGCCTTTTGATTTTTTAATATTTATTTTATATAATCACTTGTGAATAAATAATTATTACATATTATTTCAATATGCACCAAAAAGACAATACCATATCACACATCATACATGAGGAGGGTGGAGACATAAAGTGGTTCATGGTTGGGAAACGTAATGATGAGTTTGATGATTGATATATGTATGTATATGCATGTATGTAGTGAGTAGGAGAATTAGAAAGGCGAAGGAGTTTAAAAGGCAATGATTACGAATGGGGTCATGATGGGAACGCCTCCTTTCCATACAAATTAATCATTAATGTGAGGGCACCATCGTCTACATCCCACAAGACTGCGCAGTCATAGCCGCCATTCTTTTTTTTTTTTCTTGAAACAAAATAAGTAATATGCCTTTTTCTCCACTAATCACAATATGATTGTAACTGTTAAACTCTTTTATGTACTATAATTATTGAATTAATCAGTATTAAGATGGAGTATATTATTAGCATTTAGAGAGAGAGAGATGAAGCAGAGACAGAGAGAAGAAGAGACGGGGACTTCAAAAAACACAAATAAAACTCGCGGTGTAGTGAATTAATAAGGAATTTTTCTAATTTAAGTGAGGTTGTAGATTCGAACCGTTCTTATATATGCAGCTATTTAAAAATTTAAGTTAGAGCTTTATTTTCAAAAAAAACTTATCCAGGTTAATATGAAAATAGATAACTTAAAGGTAGTTTCTCGTAATTAAAACCTTTTTAAATACATAGAAGGTTAAAAAAAAAAGCACTCAAAGTAAAAATGTTCATTTTTATCTAAAATAAGTGTCGTTTTAAAGGGATGCACACTTATTAAGAAAGCTAGTGAAATATTTGATATATCCTTATTAATTATATGTTAAATTTTTTTGAAAATGTAATCTTTATAATTAGAATGTAAGAGAAATTAAAGAGTAATTTTAAAAATAAAATTATAAATATATATAAAAAATTATAGATAAATACTTATTTTAAATAATTAAAATTTTTTTAAAAGGATATTTATTTTAAACGGGAGGGTGGAGTAAAGTAGAAAAACAAAGGGAAGGCGAGGCGATTCTGGAGAGAGAATGAAAAGAAAATAGGAAGGAAGCAGCCCCAAGGGCCCAACCCCAAGCCTCCGTGTATATATAAAAGGCACCATGATAAGCACTTGTAACTCTGCGATGATCAACTAACTCGCTACCTGAGAAACTATCAGTGAAAGCAACTACTGCTCTCCGTGAAAAAGGAGAGAGTAAAAAGCAATTCGTGAAACGTCTCCGTACCCATCTTCTTCTTGTTACTTTTTTCTGGTTTCTCTGATACCGGTGTCTTGCATAAGCCCTTAATTAGTTCACACGTTAGAGAAGCCGTCTTTTGCATTTTTAACCACTGTCTTGCACTTGGGCAATCATATTAAGTTGTGATCTGGGAAATTTGAGTTTATCCGGGTACATTTGTGTTCTGGGGTGTGTCTGGTTGATTTATACATATAGCAATCTCGTTAGAATATTAACAGTGAGTAATATGGAGGAAGAGCGATCATCATCATCAACAGGAAGAGTGATGATAGTGGTGAGAGAATTTGATCCAAAAAAAGACCGAGTGGGTGTGGAAGAAGTGGAGAGAAGATGTGAGGTCGGTCCCAGTGGGAAGCTCTCTCTCTTCACCGACCTCCTGGGTGACCCAATTTGCAGGGTCCGCCACTCGCCTGCTTTTCTAATGCTGGTAAAGCACAGAGACTTCCACTCAATGCACTAATGCTAGTACTTTGCTCTCGTTTGTCCTTTCTACATAAACAACCAATCCCCATGTTTTCATCTCTTTGTTTTTCATTTACAAACCTTAACATGGCCAACCCATTTCTTCTTTTTTAACTTTTCTTGTTCGTATGGGATAGGTGGCTGAGTTGGGTGGAGAAATAGTGGGGATGGTGAGAGGTTGCATCAAAACCGTTACGTGCGGGAAAAAGCTCTCGAGAAATGTCAAAACCAACAGTCTCAACCATCCTAAAGCCGCCGCCGCCTCCACCACCAGACCTCTCCCTGTTTACACCAAAGCTGCTTATATCTTAGGCCTACGCGTCTCTCCTTCTCATCGGTGAGTTTGCTCGCATGAATCATCGATCTTCCTTTCTTTGTTTTCCCGACGTCGTCGTTTATCTGTTACGTAATGATTAGCATTAAACAACAACATAGCCTCAAAATTAATTATGCTTTTTCTTCATTAATTATTTATTAACAGGAGGATGGGGATAGGCCTAAAGCTGGTGCACGAGATCGAGGAGTGGTTTCGCGAAAACGGCGCCGAGTATTCCTACATGGCAACTGAAAACGACAACGTCGCGTCCGTTAAACTCTTCACCGATAAATGCGGCTACTCTAAGTTCCGCACTCCTTCAGTCCTGGTCAATCCGGTTTTTGCTCACCGAGTACCCGTTTCAAACCGAGTCACCGTCGTCGAACTCGCTCCTCACGACGCTGAGCTTCTGTACCAACGGCGTTTCTCCACTACCGAGTTTTTCCCCCGCGACATTGGCTCGGTTCTCAATAACAAACTCAGCCTGGGGACATTTCTGGCTCTGCCACGTGGAACTTACGGGCCCGGTTCGTGGCCTGGGTCGGTCGAGTTCTTGGCCAACCCGCCCGATTCTTGGGCCGTTCTTAGCGTGTGGAACTGTAAGGACGTGTTTACGCTCCAGGTGCGTGGCGCGTCGAGCGTGAAGAGGACGTTCGTTAAGACGACGAGAATGTTGGACAAGGCGCTGCCGTTTCTGAGGTTACCGTCGGTGCCAGACGTGTTCAGGCCGTTTGGGCTCCATTTCTTGTACGGTCTGGGAGGCGAAGGACAACGCGCGGAGAAAATGATGAGGGCGTTATGCGGGCACGCGCACAACTTGGCTAAAAAGCGAGGATGCGCAGTGGTGGCTGCGGAGGTTTCAAGCCGCGACCCGCTGAGGTTAGCAATTCCGCACTGGAAAATGCTATCTTGCGCCGAGGACTTGTGGTGCATCAAGAGGCTAGGGGAAGACTACAGTGACGGGTCTGTGGGTGACTGGACGAAATCAGCCCCTGATTCGTCCATTTTTGTTGACCCTAGAGAGTTTTAACTTAGTAGTAGCTAATGACTTACCTAAGAGGAATGAAAGGGTATTCGGATTTTAGGGTTTTAGATTTTTCTTCAGGTTTTTTTGTTTGGTTGCTCACGAGGTATCTTAGAAGGGTTCTAATTATAAGAAGGCACCTTTAAGCTATCCATACTTAAACTAATCCCCGTTCGAGCCAGGTAGGTCCCTTGCGGGAGGCAAAGCTCTGTCTTCAAATTTTAAACAGTTACATACATAAAGACGGTTCGAATTCGTGACCTCACCTAAGTCAAGAGAATTCCTTACTAACTCACCTACACCATAAGATTAGGATTTGGCTTTTTAACAAATGGAGAATTCTGGAGGATAGGAACAAGAGAAGATATGGGAATGGGATATTGTCAATGAACAGAATATCCCCCATCTTTAGTTTTTCTCCAACTTTTTGTAAATGGATTTGGCTTTTTAGATCCTTTCTCAGCCAAAAACACCTTTTCTGTTTCCAATAGTAAGCTTGACTTTTACTTTTATATTCCAAAATCTCTTAATTGGTATGATTTTTTATTTCCGATAAACAACAATAACAACAACACACTTGTATAAATTTTGCCGATATGAAAAATTTAAAAAGATTCGATAATATACGTTCTTACTTTTAATTAATAAACTAACCTAAATTAAGACTTTTTTTTCTTGATTTTATAAATTATCTTAATCTCTAATTTTCATTGCAAATTTGGTATATTCCCAATCAACGATCATGGACGTCAAATGATAAAAAGCCTCAATCCTTTACAGCACATTGGACATTGACAATGAATCATGATTATCCTCGAGAAAGGGTCAAAGATGTCCTTCAAGTTGCTTAGAAAGTACGTGGTAATGTAACAATTGATGGAAGAGAACAGAGGGTGCTTGGAATCGGAGGATTCTCTATTTTGGCTTTTTTTATAATATGACATAACTTGACTGAAGATTCGGCTTTTAGCTGTGGCCCTTCGACTCTTTTTGCTTTGAAAGAAAAGGAAAAGTAAGTACTTAGTGGGTAGGGTGATGTGGTACTTTGGTTCTTGTCCTTTTCCTTCACAGGGTCTTCCAAATTTTCACCATAGTTTAGTTAGGAACCGAAAGCCCTGAGATTGTAACATCTTTGAAACCCCATTATAAGATACGCCATAGTTAATCATTATAAATGTACACCAGCTATCATCTTTGACCTCTTGCCTTCGGTCGGACAACCTTCTCGTTATGGGTATTCGGGAACTCCTCAACTGGAATTGGTCTGTTGTTCATCGCCATATTTATCGAGAGAGCAACAGATGCACGAACTGACTCGCCGACCCGACAGATCAGGACGACATTGGAGTCATTTATTTTGATGTACCACCTTTAGGGTGCCACAGTCTCCTCTTAGAGGATATGTCGGGGATCAGCTTCCCCCGACTCATATAGCTTTCGGTGTATTCTTTTCCCTTTATGCAAAAAAAAAAAATCATTATAAATGTATATAAGATGTTTAAAGGGCAGATTTAGAGCCTATTTGGTTCAAGTTTTAGAGGATAAATAAGTACTTTTTTTTACTGTAAAAGTTGTTTTTAAGAAAATTGAGTGTTTGGTTGTAAAATCCAAAAACACTTTTTCCACAAAAATGACTTTTTTAAGAAGCTAAAATGTAGCCTTTTGAGAAGTTTAAATTTGGAGATTTTCAAAAAAAAAATTTAATAGATTTTTCAGATTAATTAATAAGCCTATTTTTTATTCTTATTCATCTTTATGTTTTACACATAATTCCTACAATTTTCACACACATCTTCGCGTTTATTTTGATATTTAAATAATATTATTTAAATGTTTATATGTTTTAATATTTATTTTTTATATTAGTTTTAATTATATTATAATCTATATAAAAGATTTGGTTATATATATTTTTATTCATGTTTAACATGGTTTAAAATTATATAATAACTAATATATTGTGTTTTGTATATTGTTTAATATATTTTAAATAATATTAATATATATAAATAATTTTTATTACAAAATAAAATATAATTAAAATTAAAATATTCTATTTTATGAAACTCTTTCAAAAAAAATTTTAAATAATAGTTAAATAATCAACTGACTTTTTAAAAAAAACTTGTTTTTAAAAAAACTCTAGTAATATAAATGCACTTAATAAGAAAATGGAAATTGCGACTTCGTTCGTTCGTTCCTGTATCAATGGCAGGTTAAGCACGGAAAAGACGCTTGTTTTTTGGTATCTGACTTAGAAACCCTTCACAGGGATTTTGCACTGAGAGTCATGAGAAGTATGCATTGAAGTAACAAATGAATGTGACTGCTCATGTTGCTGGATAGCCTTCTGGAGTTCTGACATGGAAATGCACACAGGAGTCATTACCAGCTCCTGTTCTGTTGACCACAAGATGTCAAATTCAGCAACCAAACTTATTTATGGAGACCATACCTATACCTTACACACACTCACACACCCTGACAAGGTTGGATATTTCCTTTTTTCTTGCTCTATAAATAATCTCTAAAATTAGCTAAATATGCCCTTGGAACTTGTATAGTTTCGTGGACTACTAAGAAAAGCGCAGGCAATTCATGCGCAACTTAGCAATGACTAAAGTCTTGTAAACAATGCAGTTCATGGAATAGACACAACGTAAGATACTGTGGTCGGTAAATGAAAAGTAGGAAAGCTCAGAGCTTTCCGTTTGGCCGACTTTGTATATGTTTAACATATTGCATTCACATAACATGATGTAGTCATATTCCTAAAAGGGTTGAGATAGTTTTTTGAGTTAGGCTTAGTAGGTAGGTGAAGATGAGAAAGTGTTAGGCAAATTCTGGTTTGGAAGCTCAGTTTTCGAAGTACTACTAAACATGTACTTAACAAGCTTATCTTGACTCTTGCGTTCTGTCATCTTTTATGCTTGTTCTGAGCTGAAAATGGTGGGAGCGGTTTAGGTAAATTGAACGGTTGGGGAGATTCTATCTGGTAATTTAGTATTTATTAGTCAAGAGTGGACGGCATTTTCTTTTGCTTCGGTTCCTTGCTTATCTTGTTAGTCTCTTCTTTGCAGGTCAATCACTCAAATGGTCTTTCTTTACTGGTTCTGTCTATGTCAAGACACAGGGAGGAAGTTGATCGAAGAATATCCAAATTTGTGTGTTTTGTTTTCGGAGGGACTAACTTATGAACATTGATAGATCATGAAGTTTCGAACTTTTTCTTCTGCTGAATCACAAGACTAATTCTTTAGAGAAAAGGAAAATGATTCCTTTCCAATCACCATAACATCAAAAACTTAGTAGTTATGAATTGATCTGATAAATAGGAACAGCAACAATGCCACGTTATGTATTTCCATTTCTTGATGAAGCCAAAACTTGACATAAACATTCCCCAGAAATCTGTCATGCATCTCTTCCGCGTGAAAGATCCCGATGGAGGGAGAATCCGCAAGGAAAATGTCAGGGAGTTTCTAATATCCTAATAGTCAATTTGGAGCGATCATATTACAAGCCAAAAAAGCATGTTAGACCATGCCTGCGACTTTAAGATATAGAACGCCTTCTGCTTCTGGAAGGGGTAGATTTCATCTCCTCGGCAACGACAGAACCAGGACTCCGGCTCTCGGATGTATCAGAGCTACTAATATCACCATTCCTCTCTTTGTTCGACCACAGCTTTGAAAATATCTTTGACATGAGTAAACCTTTCATGTTACCTGCTGCAACTCTTTCGGTATCATTCTTGGCTCCACCGTTGAGATTTCTATCGCTCCCACTACTCCCTAAACGAAGAGTTGCAAGTTCTCCTTTCAAAGCTTTGATATCTTCAGATGTTGGCACAGCATCCCAGTCCTCTTCTGTGTTTGTCGCAGTGGACCTTGAGCTCCCATTAGAACCAACTGGAATCAATGCTCTGATCGACCCGGGTAGTTCTGACGAGCTGTTGCCAGCAGAAGATGTTGCTTGCCTGACCTGCTCAAAGAAGAGGATTTGCACAACCACACGCAGAGGTAGTCTCTCGTTTTGCACTGCATGCATACATGCATCCACTGACAACTTCCTGCAGTCCATCAATCTGCATATTCTCTTCCTCTCACTCTTGCTTATTCCACCGTGTTCCTATACAGAAAATGACAATCAGTTAGAGAGCACAAGAGATTAAAGAACTACTACTTTAAGCCTATATTGAGTTAGGGAGTTGGATTGTGATTTTAAGTCTCAACTGAAATGGACTATAAATGAACAAATGTACCTTGTGTTTTGTTGGGGATCAACAATTCTATGGATCCCTAACTTCGATAAGAACAAACTTACAGTCAAACACAATCACATCAAGAAGGAAAGATAACGATATAGTTGAACAAAAACAATCCATATGGACAACAACTTCCTCAAATCTTCATTTTATATCTAGTGACTCTCAAGAATACAGCATCATCATAATTATACACATGAAAGTCAATGTTACACAAAATCATGATGGTAAAATGCAATAAACTCACCTTAAGATACATATCGATGGCCCGATAAAGTCCGTCATGTGATGGCCTTTGGAAACTTGAAACCATCTCGGCAAGACTAACAAACTTTGAGACAGGTAAATTTGGATCTCGAGCTATCTCAGTAAGATAGCCCTCTACCAGTTTAGCAACCTTGACCTTTGGAGCATCTGATTCAAAATGTGGGCTTTTACACTCCCGAAATTCAGTTTCCAAAGGAAAAGCGGTCTGAATGCTTTGTTCATGTGTCACAAATTTCTCAACAAGACTTTGCACTATATCGACATCATACATTGTTGTTTCCTCAGCCGGGGCTCGAATTAATAGATCAGCCACTGTAGCCTCCTCAAGCTGCTGGCCAATTTGTCTGATCAGTTCATTCCTTTCTTTCTCTCCACATTCCAACAAATTTGAGGCTCTTAACAACCTAAGCAGGAAACTACAAGGAACACTACCTTTCTCAGTAGGTAGTAGCCAGAATATGGTTTCTACAAGTGATTTATACTGGAGTATATCACCACTCTGTACCATACCCTTGTTAAAACTTGGCAATCTTCTCAGGGCATATGCATGCAATGCTTCTCCAATTATATTATCAGAGACTCTTTCTTTTGCCTTAATTGTTGTAATCACCCTCTTATATAAATCTACCTGCAACTCACAGAGATCTTCCACCCACCAATCTTTAGGAACCATAAGGGATTTTCGCATCCCATTCCAAAGAGGATCCTTTCCATTCTCTGATGGAAGCTTTTTCCTGTTATAGGTGTATGACCAGTCAACTTTGGAAGTATCAATGCATGCCTTTGAAGCTATGGAATCAAGGCAGCGACTGACCAATTTTAATTCTTCTGACCGTGGAAGAAGAGACTTCATGGTCTGAAGGACAATAATTGAATCTTTCCAACTGCGGAAGATGCTAGAATTGAGAAACACTTCAATTTTGTAGATGAGATTCCCTTTCTCAATAGTTTCATACATTTCAAGATATTCTGCTGCACACCGGGCTGCGACGACATTGTATGCATTGAGAGTTACCGTCATCCCATAACAAAATTTTGCACATATCTCAAAAGCAGCAGGTCCACCAGGAATATCCTGGATGTTAATTTCATCATTGTTTTCATTGCTTGTAGTTGCCACCAGCTTCTGAAGACGCGCACTTTTTGACAGCAACGGAAACTGCAAAATCATTCTAAAATTTAGATCAAAGATTATAGTTTCGATAACGAAATACTTTAATAACTCTGATAAATTTCAATAATCAATTATGTTCCATGTTAGTTCCAGAAAAGTATGTGACAAACATTAAAGTCTTAGCATTATCCATGATTGCCTGCGATGTATCAGCAAAGCCAATGTGGAGAGAAATGGCAGATAAATCACCAAATTTGACCCGACAGAATTATGGCGATGTATCAGCAAAGCCAATGTGGAGAGAAATGGCAGATAAATCACCAAATTTGACCTGACAGAATTATGAAATTACACATACTCGTCTAAAACTAGGATAGGAGATAAAACTTTTTCCACACAATCTGTGGGGCATATGCAATTAGTTACCAAAATTGAACAATATCCAATCATGGAATTCATACCTTGTGCAGATAGAATTTCACATCGCCAACATCAACTATTATGTCGGTTGCCAACTCAGTTGCCAGATACCTACAAGATAGAGTGCCTACAATTATATTTCCATCAAAACTAATATACTTTAGGTCAACTTTGAGGAAAAAGAAAAAGGGAAGTGGAACAAGTTAGATTTAACAAATAGAGAGCAATGCCAATTGTTAAATTAAGTTGACCAGTCCAGAATAGTCTGATAGAGACAAAAAGAAGCATATCATAGCATGTGTTCTTCTTTTCATGAAAAGATTAGAACAAATGCCAACATATAACTTGAGAATCAATGGCACTTGATAGCGCAGACTAACCTATTCCAGGTTCACGTTTCGTGAATGACATTTAAGGCAATAGACAATAGCCATTGCATAAACATCAAAGTGGAGCCAATGGAGGGTTACAAGAAGCTGTTCTTGCATAATATAGGCATCATTTGAAGCTATTAAGAGAATCTCAAACTGGTTTTCTGCTCCAACATATCAAGGCTATTAAGAAATTCCAGAGGCACTAAGCCTACCCCAAAACTAATACGGTTCTCTAAATGCGGTTACATAAAATATGAAAGGTAAACTGAAGAAGGAAAAAACAGAACTGGTAACCATTGAAGGATATATCTATAGTACCATTAAAACATGGACAAGGAACACAACCAGAAAAGAATTTAACAAAAAAACTTGTAAACAGAAAAATTAGGTATTAAAAAGCAAAAAGCAAAAATAAACGAGGACTAAATAAATTTATACAATTAATAGCTGGCTGAATACAGATCTCAAACTCACCTAATATTGTCCCCATCAGTCTGAAACGAATCAAGCTTAGATCCAAGTTTCATAAACTTCATCTTGCCCAGTATCAGCTCCCTTCAGTTTCTGTTAAATGCCCTAATCCTAACTTTTGTCAACCAATATTCCCAGAAAGCAATTGAAGGCCTAACTTCTGCCAACGATGTTGTTTTCAAGAAGAAGAAGAGTTTCTTTGTCTGACCGAATCTTGCACACAAAACTAGGCCAGAATAGAGGAAGATAGCAAATGAGAAACTAAAGTGAAGTAGTTGCTTCTTTAGTTGGTAACAGCGTCCATGGACCACGGAGAGGGAAGGTTAACTATGTAGATATTGCTTAAAAACTCTGTCAAACATTTGTATAAACTATAAAGAGAGACACCCCCACTTGCTGAGAACTGACACCACCACCTTTGTTCATTTGTTTATGTTTCCATGGCTTTTCTTATGCCAATGGTTTCACATAGAAACACACAAACAAGAAACTGTTTGCAGGTAGATAAAATGTCAATAACCAAACCCCAGTATCCACATTCCTTTCATGAATCAAATTCTCTCATCAATGTAGGCTGCAACACCTGCAACAAGACGACATGACATCTTGGTATCAGCTAAGAAACCACCAAAAGAGTAGACAAGAAGCATCAAACTTGAAGGTATTTCCCAAAAAAACATTGTACAAGGAGCATGATATCCGACAAATTTGTTCTACAAGTGGTGGTAAATAACAGATCATTTTTATTTTCTTAATAAATAAAGTGGAGCTTAAACAGTAAGTATGGGAATCAGAGTCAACAACATGACGCACAAATCAGCACAGAACGCACTTAACTTTTCTACGAACAAAAAGAACCAAAACCTCACTACCCAACACTGTTTTTCTTGTGCCATTTAATAACCAACTTCAAGAATTGGAAAACATGCAATATAAGTAATGGTATCGGTAAATTCTGAAGAGTTTTGTTGGATTTGTGCAGAAGCAAAATAACCAAACAAGAAGTTACGAAGGAGAAGTCAGGTAACAAAAACCCAAGTCAGATTGAAGCAGAACAAGGTCTACTGGTTACATTTGATTGAAAATCTCGCCAAATCTGCTGAGAAAGACATCAAAAGAAGCGTTGAAAGCATGTCGATAGAAATTATAATACTTCACCTTAGAGATATTAATCCAGAAGCCACCGAAGGATGCCTTACAAGCAAGCACCTTCTCAATCTTAACACTTGAACAAGCAAAGGGGGAATCAAATAAGCATCGCAAGAGACAACTCGCAAGTAACAGAACAATAAGAGAAGACAACACAACACAACGTTCGGTGCATGAGAAGCACTATTACCTGCAGGACAAAACCCAAATGGAGGTAACCCCACAAACTACAAATAACACCCAACAAATCCAAAAAACTTCACATCAAAAGGGTGGGCTATTGCTCATCCTTGACAGCCACCAATGCCTCTAGACCCACAGAAAGCCAAATCTCAGAATGTCCCCTCACTCTCTCTATCTATATCTCTCCCAACTCCTTTGAATCAGCACCGCCCCACAACCAATATCACCACCAGCACCAACACTAAAACCAGAAAACCACCACCTATCCTCTCATTCCTTCCACCAAAAACTCAAAAAGATCAAAACTTTGTAATTGCGTATCAACAAAGGCGATCTTTTTATGTTTCACTTTAACAGCAACGAAACAAAACACCTTTACTTTCGTTAGTAGAAAGTAAAAGCAGTGAGGTTTCTTTCAACAGACAAAGACAGAACCCAAAAACCAAGAGACCCCACACGTCCCTCAGCGCTACTTTGATCTCTACAAAGGGTCACTCTCTCCCAATGTAATGCACGCCAATCTGACATGCACAACATTGTTGTTTCCCTTATCAAGTACAAAACTGACTCGTAAGACTTTATCTTTTGGTTTTTTAAAGCTTTTTGTTGTACAAATTTTTAAAGCATTTCGTAGTGACAGAGAGTGGGAGCGAGAGAGCTCCGGGAACAGCCCCTTGTTTGCGAGAAAACCATCCATTCATCACCCCTCAGCTGCGAGTCCGATCCTTTCTTTAATTTTATGATATTTTATTTTATTTTATAAATTACAGCTATTTATTTACGTAAGTCTTACAAAGATTTTGTATAAGTAAATGAATAGTTGAGATTTATGAAATAAAATAAGACACCATAAAATTAGACAGAAGATCCTATCCCCTCAATTGCTGCCTCTGCTCTCGTATTACTTTTTTTAAAATAATCATCCATGCATCTCATTTATTTTCCTTTTAACATTTTAACTAATTTTAAAAAAATTTATCTCAATAATAAATCTTATTTTTTAAAATAATTTCTCTTATATTTCAATTAAATTAATAATAATAAAATTAACATTATACGTAACAACAATCTAATAAATATCCTACTGACACGTTTTCAAGGCGAATTTTAATAATTTAGATTAAGTTTAAATTTTAAATTGAATTATTTTGTTGTAAATATTTGATTATTTTACGTTTACTTTTTATATATTGAAAACAACATCTTTATTAATTAGAGATAAAGTTGCATATTAGGTTGTTATTGTTATATTATTTTTTATGAAAATTTAATAATTTTCTTAAAAATTAGAAAAAAAAACCTTTAAATTTTTCTTTTTATAATGTTAAAGATTAAGAATTTTTTCAAAAAAACATAAATTATGTCTTTTATTTTTATAGTAAGAAAATAATTATTATAATTTTATAAAAATAAAGGTTAATTATCAAAAAAACCTCAAACTTTCGTCAAATTTTCAATTATAACTCGAACTTTAAAAAGTAACAATAAAATACTAAAATTTTTAATTTTTTTAATTCTAACTTGAACTTCAAAAAATAGCAATAAAATGTTTAAACTTTAATTTTTTTTTTCAATTTTAGCCTCATGTTAGTCCTTCCATTAAGTTTGTTGACGTAACTTGTTACTTGTTTTATAAACCTTAACTATTAATACATATAAGTCAAAATTAACACCTCAAATAAAATTAAAGAAACAACGTCATTTAATCACATAATTAAAACGACGTCGTTGTTTAAAAATGACTTAAATCAGATTACGTAATCCCAACAGTCTTACGCTTTAATTTCACTTTTTCTCTTCATTTTCAGTTTATTCTCCCGATACCCTCACTCTTTAATTTTTATATTACGCAATCTCGATGCCTTCACATTACGGAAAATAAACTAAAGACAAAAAGCTTACTTATGCAATAAGCTGTAATGTGAGAGTATGTTGGGGCCTCAAAAGAACAAACAAAAAATAAAAAGGTTGAGAATATCAGGATAACAAAAAATAACGTCAAGTTATAATTGAACAAATTTGAAAATTAGAGTATTTTATTATCATTTTTTTAAGTTTGCACTACAATTGAAAAAAAAAGTTTAGACATTTTATTACTACTTTTTAAAGTTCGGACTATAATTAAAATTTTAACTAAAGTTTGAGTTTTTTTTAGTAATTAACCCTAAAAACAAATACTAAACAATTTCTACTAAATTACTTTTAAGTTTGTGTGTTTTTAAATTTAAAAAAGAAGCAAAGACAACACAAATAATTGAAAGTGTCACCTCATGGATTGCTCATAAATAGCTATATTCGTCCATTCCATTGACAAAAACATCTTTAATTTTGAACTAGTGGACAACCCTTTTTTTCTTATCCAATCTTATATATTATATTCCCTTCACCTCACATGCAACTAGTCCAATCTATTGCTATCCCATGCATATGCCCGTCTAATATTACATAATTGTCGTTCTTAATATTTTATAAACTCTGGGTAAAATAAAAAAATTTTATTTTTGCTTATTTTTAGGCTCTCATATAGAATAAAAATAAATAAAATGTAAGTCCTTTTATTATTTTTTATGAGGTCAAGAGTAGGTCTTATTTTGTTTCATTTTATTTTTAAAAAAAATAAAATAAGTTTTATTTTATCATTTATAAATATGGGCCCTGAGTAGGTGCTCACCCTGTCCTTACCTAGGACCGGCCCTGTATTACATACAAGTATTTGGAATTTTGTAATGCCTATAAATTAAATATAACATTTTGTGCAATCAAAATTTAGTAATAATGTCAAGGGTTTATTTATATTAAAATGTTAAAATTATTATTAAATGTTTGAATAAGGACTATTTTGTGAAGAAATACTAACATGAGGGTTAACTCGTAAATGTAAAAAATGTATGGTCTCTTCAAAATAAAAGCAAGACAGAAATTTGGGTCACAATCTTTTAAAAGATCCCTTCAACGAGCATTGGTCGGTTGGGGGCAAGTCTTGGTGTTTAATGTTAGATATAGGGGCTTTCAAAGGTCAAAGTATTAATTAAATTATGACACAACCAATATTAGCTACAATTCATGTGTATGTGCTTGTGGAAACTCAGAACCTCCTCCTACATTGTCGTTAAGTGGGACCTTTCTAAGGTCAACACTTACCAAACCTACATTACCATTAATTAGTAGGGTCTAAACCTCTCAAGTTCATACATGGAGAAGTGTTTCAATCGAGTATTTTGGTAAGCTAAAAGTGTATTCTTGTTGGAGTCTACAACATAAAATAAGCGTGTAAATAATTGAGTAAGAAACCAGTATACTTCAGACCCCAGAAAGAGAGAGAGTTTAACAATCCGAGAGGCGATCTCAAATCAAAAATATGTGAAAGAGACCGATCATTTACTAATAACAAGGTCCAGGAGGCGGATAATCGTCATTTTTAGCTCTACTGTTTTTAGTGTTAAACTTACTCTAAAGCGGTCTAACAATCAGAAGTAGCTCGAGTTTCTAATAGGACGAAGTAAGAGAGCCTCGGTAAGCATTCCTTTAGCAAGCCCTTACGCCCTTGCTTCTTATCGCTCCGTGGGAACATACTTTGATTATTCGTATATTAGATCTTGGCGGGTTTAAATCAGATTTTAAGTAGATGAGAAATTTACTAGAATTAACTTTTCATCAATTAAACGTCACGTCAATATTGATATAATATTTTTATTTTTAAAATAAAAATTAGATCTCACTCCCTACATAATTAAGTGAGATTTACTATCTAAAATGTATAAATATGGGCTTATTATCATATATAAATAGCAAATCACGAACTTTAGATGCATAGTCAAGTCACAACCTAAATTAAATCACCTTTGCTTGTTACATGCATCATATGTATTTTAAAGATAGATATGGACAT
>JAOSBK010000206.1:4311147-4321903 GCA_027568895.1 Erythroxylum shatona | reverse complement strand
AATAGCGAAGTCAAAAAGGTTCTGTTTATGAAAACAAATGCTATTATTATTTTGTATTTTATAAGCATTTATTAATTCAATAAATAGAAATTATAAAAATTAAATAGATAGAAGCTTAAGAAAATGAGTAAGTGCGTAATAACAGGTGATGTGATCTGAATTTTGTATTCACAACTTAGAGAGATAGATGTGCGGACTGGCTCACTACCCAAGCAAGTTATATCAACATTAGAGTCACTTATTTTGATATTACATCTATAGAGTATCGTCGTCTCCTTTTAAAAGATATGTCGAGGATCTGTTTTTTCTGACTCATTTAGCGATTTGTGTATTTTTATAAAAAAAAGGAAAAAAATGATGTCATTATGGGATGCACATGGTACAGATTCAGAAGCTGCAATCAGCTGCGGACGACCACCAATTAATCATGACAGTCCATATCTCCGAAGTGCTAACTTCGAAAACATGAATTTTCGCGTTCAGGAAGTAATCTGTGTTATGTTTAGACGAGATTTTGCGAGATTAATAAGTAATTTTCTGTCACAATTTTTTTTAAAATAAATATTTAGCTGTATAATAAAAAATATTTTTTAATAAATATAAATTTTAAAAATATTCAAATTTAGAGCTTCTAAAAAAAGCCTCTCAGATAATTTTTTTCAGATTAATTAATAAGCTTATTTTTTAGTCTCATTTATTTTTATTTTTTTACATATAATTTTCACAACATTCACATACTCATTTGTACGTTTATTTTAAAATTTATATATTATATTTAACTTTGTAATGATTTAATATCTATTTTTTATATTAGTTTTACTTATATTATAATCTATATAAAAGATTTAGTGAAATATATTTTTATTTATGTTTCATATAGTTTTAATTTATATAATAATTAATATATTATGCTATGCATATTATTTAGTATATTTTAAATAATATTTATATGCATAAATAATTTTTGTTACAAAATAAAATATAGTTAAAATTAAAAGTACTTTTATTTTTATGTTTTCAAATAGTCTACTGTATGAAGCTCTTTCAAAAATGTTATTTTTAAAATGACAGTCAAACAATCAACCGGTTTCTTAGAAAAGTTCTTTTCAGAAGATTACAGAAAAAAATTCTACTGACAAAATATCTACTGACATAAACCCAGCCAAACAGAAGCAAATGTCGATATAAGAAGCTTCTAATACAACATCAATTTTTTGAAGGGGCAAGGTTAGCAAATTGGACCATATATCATTTTAGTCTTAGATTATGCATAACGTGAGCTACTTAATATAAATAGATTAATTCTATTATAATTAAATAAAAAATTCAAAATTTGTGATTTAATCAATGCTTTAAAAGTATATCGGCGTAAAATAAGAGATTTAAGATTTAAAAGGTTCAACCGATATTAGACAGTGACGAAATCGGTTAAAATTTTAATAAAATTAAAAGTTTTAAAATATAATTAAAGGAAACTGTCTTATTAAAAAAATTTAATTAAAAATGAAACTATTAAATAAAAATTACTTGATATATTTTAATTTATTAAAATTGATTAATTTACATTAATAAATAGACTAGTCAATTTTAAAATAAATATTATTAAAACAAACCAACTAAAAAATCGAACAATTCAAAATTTTTATAGTTGAACGAGGTATTTTAGGAGGGTCTCAATTATAAGAAGGCGCCTTTAAGTCATTCACACCTAAACTAATCTTCGCTCACATTAGGTCAACCGTAAGAGAGAAAGTGCTGGTTAAACAAATTTTTCATTCCCATGGCTTGAACTTGAGACATCTGATTAAGGGATGAGAGTGCCAAACCACTCATACCACCTATATTTGGTTACCTGAGGTTAAATCTTGATATCATTATGCACTAAATACTCTTTATATTGATATTACTAGTTAAGCTCCTCTCACTACGCAAAAGCAACCACGATGCTCAGAACAGTCCAAATGAAACCTAACATCAATCCTTGAGCCATAGTCCACTGGAATAAATAAAAAGAAGCTTAGCTTTACGCAATTCTTTATGCCCTTGCTTCTCGTTCTCTGCACTTAGTGACATAAGTCATCATGTCACAACATGTATTGGATTCTTACATTGAATCCAGGATTTGGGTTCAGACCCTTCCCTCCGTACGCTGTTTCCAGAAAAAAGAATCAACCAAATTAGGTTTAGGTCTGATCTAAAGCAGTTTAATATCATAACCCCATACTTAACTCTCCTGGCATGATCGTTACATCAAACCTAATAATCATACGTCCTTCAATCCAGTAAAGTAAGTGGTCCAAACCCATAAAACTAGGCTTTTTCTATAAAGTTTTAAGAGCTTTTCTTTATTTTTTTCAAGTACCTAACAGGAATCAGGATGCAGGAATCAGGATGCCCATGGCTTTGGTCTAATCAAAGGGCAGATCGCTCATCTTACCTCTTCCTCAAAGTCGCATGAACCATCAATTCTGAAGATATGCCGAATAGAAAAAGATATTGAACGTACGAATTGGATCATTCAAGAGAAGGCGACATGCCGGAGTGCAGTGAAGATGCTGTCTTACTCTTGGCAGGCTTTCCAGTGGCTCTATTCTGAGAAGCATAGCCTGGAAGGGGTCAGTCCTTAGGAATACTGGGCTTTAAAAATAAACCTTACAGGGCCTGCTTGCATATGTTATAAGCCCTGAATTTGTCAACTTGTTCCATGCAATAGGATTTGTATTTGTATTTATTAATTAATATCTTATAAGAGATTAAAATAAAAAATCTTCATCCAAGTTTTTAATATTGTAATAAAAATATAAAAGTATTCACATTAATAATTAAAAATAAGAAATAAAAATAAATAATATAAAATTTTAAGGATTATATGATGTAGACCAAGTTGCTTATATAGGTCAATGAATAGATGCTCGTGGATCAGAATAATGAGTTCAATTGTTCCCCTTCGGTAGAGCACGAGATACATAATACTCCCTCCTATTTAAAATAACTGACGTTTTAAAAAAATACATTTATTAAGAAAATTAGTGAAATATTTAATATACTCTTTATTAATTGTATGTTGAATTGTTTTGAAAATGTAATCTGTATAATTAGGATATGAGATAAATTAAAAGATAATTTTGAAAATAAAATTATAAATATGCATGAAAAATGGTGAACGACATTTATTTTGAATAATTAAAATTCCTCTAAAACGACACTTATTTTAAATAAGAGGGAGTATTTCATTGAACACATATTCTCTGTCTCCATTTTTGTATACCTACCCTGTCTCATTGGATCCAAACCATCCATTTATATAAATCCCACATAAATAGATGACTTGAATCTAATACGACAGAATAGATACACAAAAATAGGGGCAAAATATATATGCCCAATAAAATATCATGTATCTCCTTCGTAAATAGAGGACTTGGATCCAATGAAATAAGATAGGTACATAAAAATAGAGTCAGAAGATTTCAGGCCTATTTCATCAGGTTTTGGGCTCATATAGGCGTAAAAAAGTCAGGTAAAAGTTCTGCAGGAACACAATCTCCTGTCAAATTGTACTTTACAGGGGACTAAAGAGTGTGTATAATCCATAAATTCTACAGTCATTATTGCTTTACAGTTCCATATCAAAAGAAGAGATAATAAATACTGTCGTGAACTATCAATCCTGGCAATGAATAGGCATCATGAGAATGGATATTGGTCACAAAGTAGGAGTTCCAGTTCCAGGCCACCTGCCAATGTTTCACTTATGCAAACACAGGATGTTGCATACAAACATGAAGCAGGAAGGGATCAAAAACAGAAAGGTACCGCGGGTTAGGATAAAAAGAAATGCATAGCATACAACAAGAGTCTTTCATCAATTTGTTCATTAAAGTTCATGTGATTACAATAGTTGGAACAAAACAAAATATCCAAAATCAACTCCCTGCATCTTTTCTACTGAGGCATTCACTGTACTACAAACCAAACCAGGCATTGTCCATTCACCACCTTCTGATGATACCATCTAGTAGAGAACAAACCGACAGTGAAGAAAACCTGTAAAGACATTTACTAGATTCATTTTAAGAGTGGACACACCAAGGTCTTCATGGCAATAACTAAACCACAAATAAGATGTTAACTGACAAAACACAGTTAAGGCCTCAAAAGCTTACTAGGGTCAGCATTGATGAGCATTGCGGTTCCTCCAAAGCTGCAAGTACCGCCATTTTTCTTGGTGTTTTGCCAGTAACTGTTAAAAGCATAAGAAGCATGAGCGACAACAGTATCAGGATAAAAGCAGCTTCCATTTGGCTTGATCTCCTCACAGTTAGCTCCACCCTCACCACAAGCATAGTCCATTGCCTCCTGTAATGTTTCAGCAGGAACACTAGGCTTAGCCACGCACCATAGCTTCTGAACAAACCCTGTCTGTGGAGACGGGGCCATGTTACCAGTCGGATTGCATGGAGGTGAAGAATAACCGAATGGTGCAGTTGCTGGAACCAGAAATGGAGGCTGCTCAGGGGCTACAGGATAGTCCACTGGAGGCGGAGAGTTGATAGGAGAGGATGTTGGTGGTGGATACGTGAGATGAGGCACAGTTAATGGAGGTTGAGGGGTAACATGGGATAGTGGGGGGTGAGGTTTTTTGGCTACATTTGCAGGCACAGAGAAGCCATTTGAGGTATGAAGTGGAGAATGAGATATTTCAGGTAATGGACTTGGTCTTGCTGGAAATGGTTCTACCGTCTTGCCGTCTATCGATAAGAGCTTTCTGTTCACATGTTTTACCTGTCCGGGATCGGTGACAATTACATTGACCTTGTTCAGGCTCAAAGATCCAACCTTTTTGACAAACTCCGTGCAAGAAGAAACCAGGGTTGCAGTTTCATCTGATAAAGTTGAGAAATGCGGAGGTAGGTTTACGGTGTACGTAGAGTTTGTCCTGTGGAGAAACTCTAGCAGAGGTTTCGTAAATTTCTCAGCTAAATCATCTTTCCAAATAGCTAACTTCTGGTCAAAACAGTTGGAAGAGATAGCTGTTGAGACTTTGATCTCTGTCTCCAAACCCCACCTTGTAAGGGAGTAATGAAGGTTCTTCAAAGAAGGAAGGATGAGATGAAATCTCGTATCGTGACCATTTTGGCATTGGATAGCCTCATCAACAACAATGGTGGTGATTTTGGTGGTAGGAAAGTAAGCCAGAACATGACTTTTGAGCCAACTCTCAGCCTCCAAAACGTTGTTTGATACCCTGTTGATATCTCCATCTCTCACAGACACAGCTAAAGAATGAACAGAGTGAGCCTCCTGAGTTGTGTCATGGATATTCAGAACTTGAAAACTTTCTTGACCTGCACCTGCAAAAATTAAGGAAACGACAATGGCTTCAAAACAATAGCAAAAGCAGAGTAATAACAGTACAAGAAACCATCAAATGACATAAAAATCGAAGCATTTTGGCCCGTATGAACACACAACATCTCTCTTACCTGTAAGACCCAGAAAACAGAGGAGGAAGAGGATGAAGAACAACCCCATCTTCAACATTTTACGTTTCAGAAGTCCAAAGATATAAATCAGGAAAAAGGGACCCAAAGCCTACGCGTTACACTTACACACTACCACTGCAACACTACTAGAAGCTAAAACGCACTCACTCTCTCACTCTTTTCCTGTCATGCAAGCTTTCTCTGCAAGCTCACAACACAGACAATGTAGGGTCGCTGCTCTAGGCTCTGCAAAAAGTTCTGTTCATGATCAGCTCTGGCACGGTCTCCACAGAATTACCAATTTAGATTGTTGTGTGTTGGGACTCAATATTGCCAAGCAAGTTAAAGACCAAGACCAACCAAAACTTGGAAAAGGGTCAAGCTGAAGCCAAGCCATGAAATGTCCTTGTGCTTGAAATGTTCCTATAAATCCTCGGGGAACGTGGCACAAGAACAGAGAACAGGTGTGGGAAGCGTGAGCTCTGAAGATTCCAATACCGAGCCAAAGGTACACCCTCTCTTGTGTTTCTATGTCCGGTCTCTGTAACACTTTAAAATTATATTCCCTCTTATTCAAAATAAGTGACGTGATAGAAAAATACATATTTATTAAAAAAATTAGTAAAATATTTGATATACTTTTATTAATTACATGTTAAATTATCTTGAAAATATAATCTGTATAATTAAGATGTGAGAGAAATTAAAGGATAATTTTGGAAATAAAATTATAAACATGCATAAAAAATCGTGAACGACACTTATTTTGAATAATTAAAATCTCTCTAAAACGACATTTATTTTGGATAAGAGAGAGTATTTTTCTTCCTTAAGGATGATTTGAAAACGTTCCATTAATGGACATAAAAGGTTCTCTCTCCCATTGATTGTGTTTCTCTCTTGCATTCTCTAATTAATATCTTTAGATGTATTACTTGCTTTGATTTCTCTCAAGCCTCTTGTTTCATTAAATGTCGTGGGTTTTAATTGTAAAATTTGATGCATGGTTTTAGCATCATATATTAATGACTTGTAATAAAGTACTTATGCGTACCAACAAGAATTAGTTTCAATATGACTTTTATTATCATTTATTTAATTTGATATTTATATAATGAATAATTTGTTAGTCATCAAAGTGGCCAAATTAGAAATTTTTAAAAATATCAAATTAAAATAGATATATAGTTACTCATGATAATGTGATGCTTATGATTGTAATGACATAATGATATATTTAATGGGTATACTAAAATTCATTGTACTAAAATATTTAAGAATCACCCAAAGGTTGATTAGTTAATTTTATATCAATAAGTATAATCGTGATTATTAATATACTTTATTAGATATATTTAGTATATCCAAAGATAACTAATGTATCTAATCAAAGTATGCATGATTATTAATTATGTAAATATTACTAAGCATCAATTTATGTGTTTAATATATTGTTGTTTTACCCAAAGGAAAATCACAATATATGTTTATTGTTGATATATTTGTTATTTAATTTTAATTACATGTTTAAATTATGATTCAAAGTATTAACGTAGAGTATTTCTTATATAAATTTTGCAGCGTTCAATTTTGTTGCTATCAAATCACAAGCTTCGTCTATTATAAAGTTTAATTGGCTTAACTTTAATGAATGGTGTAAATAAGTTCAGTTCAACCTAGGAATCTTAAGTCTTGACTTAACACTCTAAACTAATAAGCCCGTTGCACTTACTAATAATAGCAGTGCTAAAGAACAATCTTTTCATGAACGTTGGGAAAAGGTCAAATAGAGTAAGTTTAATGTTTATGCGAACTACTATGGTTAGCTACATTAAGGCTACAATTCTCAATACTGAAAATGCTAAGGAGTATCTTAAGCTTGTTGAAGTTATTTTCTCAATCTAATTCTACTGATAAATCTCTTGCTGGAACCTTAATGGGTAAGTTGATCACCATAATGTTCGATGGTTCTCGTACTATGCACGAGCATGTTATTGAAATGATAAATACAGCAGTAAGATTAAGATCCATGGGAATGGAAGTGAGTGAAAGTTTCCTTGTGCAATTTATTATTAATTCCTTAACTCCTAAATATGGTCCATTCCAAATGAGTTATAATACTCTTAAAGATAAATGGAATGTGAATGAATTGCAAAATATGCTTATTCAAGAGGAAGCAAGGCTTAAGAAACAAGGAATTCACTCAAATAATCTCGTGAGTAATCAAGGAGCTAGAAAGAATTTTAAAAAGGAGAAAAGAAAAGGAAATGATGTATTACATAGGGATAATGCATCAACTTCAATCTCTAAGAAGGAACCAAGGAACAATAGATGTATTTTTTTAAGAAAACTGGACACTATCAGAAGGATTGTTTGAAAAGGAAGGCATGATTCGAAAAGAAAGGTAAGCTTAGTGCTTTAATATGTTTCGAATGTAATTTAGCAGAAGTTCCTTATAATACTTGGTGGATTGATTCTAGATGTACCACTCATGTTACTAATACAATGTAGGGACACCTTACGATCCAAATCGTAAACCCAAATGAAACATTTGTCTTTATGGAAAATCGAGTCAAAGCTGCAGTTGAAGGCATTGGAACTTACCGTTTGATTTTAGACATAGGACATCATTTAGATCTTTTTGAAACCCTTTATGTTCCTACAATTTCTCGAAAATTAATTTCTTTGTCAAAACTTGATACTGTTAGATATTCCTTCAAATTTGGTAATGGATATTTTAGTTTGTTCAAACATAATTGTCTTATTGGTTTTGGTA
Organism: Erythroxylum shatona; assembly: GCA_027568895.1. NCBI lineage: Eukaryota > Viridiplantae > Streptophyta > Magnoliopsida > Malpighiales > Erythroxylaceae > Erythroxylum > Erythroxylum shatona. The sequence goes on along the minus strand of JAOSBK010000206.1, from coordinate 4,313,641 downwards.
TATTTAGTGATTTTTTTTTACAAATTAAAGCTTGACAAGCTTTTTACTGAAACCCTATTGATCTTGCATCACAATGTTGGTACTAAAAGAAGTTTTATAAATGAAACTTCAGTTTGGGTCATATATCAAAAGATAGAATGACCAGATTAGTAAAGAATGAAATTCTTCCATAATTAAATTTTATTGATCTTGGAATTTGTGTTAATTGTATTAAGGAAAAACATACAAAACACACAATTAAGAAAGAGGCCACAAGAAGGGCACAACTCTTTAAAATTATACACATTGATATATGTAAGCCTTTTGATGTTCCATTATTTAATGGAGAAAAGTTTTTCATCACTTTCATTGATGATTTTTTCACGTTATGGATATATTTATTTGCTTCATGAAAAATCTCAGTCAATAAATACTTTAGAAGTATTTATAAATGAGGTAGAAAGGCAATTAGATAGAAAAATAAAAATTGTCCGATCGGATAGAGGTGATGAATATTATGAAAAAAATAGTGAAAGTAGACAATATCCTGGCTTATTTGTTAAATTTCTTGAAAAACGTGATATATGTGCATAATACACAATGTCAGGTACAACACAACAAAATGATGTAACAGAAAGGTGCAATTGTATCTTAATGGATTAGGTTAGGAATATGATGAGTCATCGTTCTCTATCATCATCATTGTGAATGTATGCATTAAAAACTATCATGTATTTATTAAATAGAGTTTTTAGTAAAGCAGTTCTAAAGACACCTTTCGAACTGTGGATAAGAAAAAAAAAACCTAATTTAAGATAACTATATATTTGGAGTTGTCTGATAAAAGTACTGATATATAATTCACATGAAAGGAAATTAAATTCAAGAAGAACTAGTAATTTTTTCATTGGTTATTTAGAAAAGTTTAAAGAATATATATTTTATTGTCTTAATCATAACACAAAAGGGACTTCATTTGTATGATACATAGAAATTCTTAGTCATTACCTTGTAAAAGCTTTCTTTAATAATATAAGAATTCTCCGATTTTTTTCATTTTTGCCCTTATTTTATCTTGCATCTTTATTAAATTATGCTAGCGTTGTTTCTAGCGTTTAAGGGAGAGATTGACGTAATTGCGAGAGATAAACCTAAATATGGCGCAGTTCATCGATAAAAGACGAAGTTCGTGATAGACAGCGTGAGGTATGGGTGATACTGTACGCACTTAGTGGCTGACATTCATTTGGTTGAGCTGCTTTGAATTGACAGAACTTTTGAAGCCTAAATAAAGTAGAGACTCGTTACCTAATTTCCATTTCCGGACAAGATTCTCTTTGTCAAATGTGTGGATGAAGCTAATTTCCATTTCCGGACAAGATTCTCTTTGTCAAATGTGTGGATGAAAGTAGGAACATGATAAATGGTAAATAGGACCCTCAAGACGCGTTAGCTAATTTCCATTTCCGGACAAGATTCTCTTTGTCAAATGTGTGGATGAAAGTAGGAACATGATAAATGGCAAATAGGATCCTCTTCCCCATTTTTGACATGATCAAAAGTTCTGTCAATTCAAAGCAGCTCAACCTACACTTTAGCTGATTGCAGTCTAACTGGTCACTCGTTATTACTTGAAATGGAAAGATTCAAGAATTCCCTTTATTATTTGTGTTAATTAATTAATAACTTACAAATTGAAAAGGGTGTACGATGGAGATTCATTTGGAAAATTCAGCAAATTAACACTGTTAAAAGAAAATCATCATTATCAGTTAGAAAGTGATATAAGTTAACATGTTCATGCTACAAAAGTTAATAAATTGTTTCGATGATTTAAGCGGTGAAAATTTAACAACTTTTAATTTTTTTAAAAATTAAGAATTTTAAGTTACAATAAGAAAGATTTAATTCATGGGTCGCTTGATATATTTAATTCATGGGTCGGTTGAATCTTAGTCTTTACTAGTCTTTCTAATCTTTCTTTAGATATATGACCCAAATATTTATGACACAAGTAAGCAGAATATTCATTCGCTAATCTACATTTCGTTCCAACATTATGATTAACATTAAATAAGGATTTAGAAAAGACATCGACAAGTTTCAATTTACATAAACTATCCATTTATTCTTATACAAATTGAAACAACCATGTCCACGCTTAAAATTATATCCAGTGGCATCAAGTTTAGAAATAAATTCCTAGAAATTGAAGGTACATAGAGAGTGTTCATTAGATCGAAGTGAAACCTAGTATCTAATGTAAGCCTGTAAGTCCCTACACCTTCAATTGGGCCTTCATTCAATTCCCCATAAATAGAAAGTTGTTAGTTAAACTTATGGTTTGAATTGTAAGGATTTGGAGGCATGTAAAGGACAAAGTTCAGATCACATACCTTGAATAATTTTTCAAGGTATATGATCTAAATTGCTATATGTGTTGGACCAATGGTGGTTGACAAATTAAATCCTTCTATGTTTTGATAATAATAAAATGTATAGAATTGATTAAGAA
>JAOSBK010000206.1:4300904-4311047 GCA_027568895.1 Erythroxylum shatona | reverse complement strand
TTTTGGAAATAAAATTATAAACATGCATAAAAAATCGTGAACGACACTTATTTTGAATAATTAAAATCTCTCTAAAATAACACTTATTTTAAATAAGAGGAAATAACTTTTTAGCCTTTATTTGCATTTCTTTTGATACAAAACCTTATCTGCTTATCGTAACGAAGCAGTCATCAATTATCAACTCAAAAACGTTGCAGTATCAAGACAAACGGCGGGCATGAAAATCGTATTACTTAGATTAAGAGGGTACTTTATCGATGAGTTTGAGAAGGATTAATAGAATATATACCGAGAGAGCAACAGGTGAGTGGACTGACTCACCGTTCAGGCAGCTCATTTCGGCCTTGATGTCACTTATTTTGATGTTACACCTATAAGGTGTCATAGTATCCTATTAGAGGGTAGGTCGGAGTTCTGTTTCTCCAGACTCATTTTATAACTAGTGTACATTTTTTCCCTTTATATAAAAAAGGAAAAAATGAAACCAAAAGTGAGTAGCTAATTGTTGATTATCATTATAAAGTCAATATTTTGATATCCTTGAAAAATTTTTCGGAATCTCTATTTAACAGAAGAATGAACTTATTTTTTAAGGGTGATTTTTTTTAAAAATATTTTAATTAATTATTAATTATAATATAATTAATTAAAATATAATTATTTAATTAATTATAATATAATAAAATTTTATTTCCTAATAATTTTAAAAAAATAATCATCTCTTCCTCCTGTTATCTTTAATTTGTGGGTCACGAAAAACTGTGGACCCCACAACCTAAGATACCAATACTACAAAACGTTTGTACATTCTTAACTTTTATTACTTTTCAAAATATATAAAAACTTAAATACAACTTATGATATTAATTTTAATATTAACACTTATATTAGAACTTAACATTATATATAAAAACTTAAATACAACTTATGATATTAATTTTAATATTAACACTTATATTAGACCTTAACATTATTAGTATTATTACATTTATAATTTTGAAATTTTAGAAAATTTTTAAAAATAAAGAGTAAAATTATAATTTACATAAGCAATTTTTCTAACTTCATTTAAATTAAATGTTTAACTTAGCTAAAATTGATTAAGCATTACAATAAATAAATAAATTGCATGGGATTTACTAGTTTTCTTTTCATTTCAAATTTAATAAAAAATTATTTTATGGAATTTATATTTTAATCATGGATTAATTTATTATTAACTTAATATATCATTTAATAATAATAATTAAAATTATTAATATAATTAAATAATACAATATGCTTTAATTTTATATTAGGTTATATTAGTAATAAATATAAATTGGAGAAACAATCATTTTTAATTTTAAAATTGTGATTTATGAAACATTTTTCAACTATAAAATATTTTATTCTAAATAACGTATTACTTTTAATAATTAGAATATATATAATACATTATAAATTTTATAAATTATTTACTTATTTAAATAAAATATAATAATTTTATTAATAAAAATATATTAAAAATTAAAATTTATTCATTCATAAAATTAATTTAATATATTAACAATAAAATATTTTAAAATTTTAAATTAAAATAATGAAAAAAAATAACTTCCTCATTTTTACACAATTTCTTTTTTTCTTGGACTTAACAATCCGAATAAAGTGATTGGGTCAAATTGGCTGTCGGGGGACGGCCCACTATAATTAAGAAGCCCAGAAACAGCCCCCGCCATTCCAATTACTCTCCTCTTTTCTCTTGCCTTCTTGTTTGAATTAGGGATTGCGCTCTTCTGCTCAATGGATCCTCAATTTACTGGAGATATCTTCAAGTAAGTGCCTTTTTAGTTGTTATTCTTCGTAATTTCTACTTTCACTATGTCTTTGATTAACTATTGTGAATTATATATTTGTGTGTTATTGGACGTAGGCATTTGGAGAAGCAGAATGAGTTGTTGAAGGATGCTTACGATTCCATGTCCCAGGAATTGCACAAGCTTCAGGTTTTCGTTTTAAATTTGGATTCAGAATTTTCTATAATCAACACTGCAACGTATTGCCGATACCTTAACAAAGAACGGAGGTGTCTTGTGAATTAAGAACGGAAGGGGGGAAGAAGTTGGGGTTGATGATGCTTTGTTTCGTGTTTATAAGAATTTGGGGTTTTGAATTGAATTTTCTCCTTTCATGCTCTTGTTGCTTAATGAACTGTTGAAGGAGGTTTAATTTGATTCTCCCTGGTGTGTAATTGGAGAATCTAAGTGGTGGAGTATTTGTTGTTTTCAGGTAGAGGAAGAGATGCTAATGCGCAAATTTTACGAGCTTATGACTACTCATGGTCTTACTAAAAGGGTATGCTTAATCTTGGATTTGTGTTATTGTAGTGTACTTAACATCCTATTACAGCCGGTATCCTAATTGAGTTGATCTCATTCTGTGTTCTCTGGTTTTTAGTTAACAGTGAGGAGGTATGGTGGTTTTACTTATTTGCTATGTTATGATGTTTAATTCTTTATCGGAAGCTTTGACTGACATCAATATTTGGTGTAGTTTCTGCAGTTAAATTAGTGTAAAGATAGAGATATTGGTCAGTAGATATTATCAACTTCTCTATCTTTAAATCTAAAGACCCAAGTTGAAACATAGAAAGAGGTTGATTGTGGGGTATGTTTAAATCCAGAACCATGTGCAAAGGAAAGATTTCTAGTTGATAATTGGTTAATAGTATTAGGATGGACAAGCTTGATGACTTTGAGCTAACATTGGAGATTTAGGATACTATCAAAATTTTCTGGGCATTTTGTCCTTTGAAAAGCTGGGGGGCTTGTCAAGTGTCCTGCAGCATTTGATGTTGATAGTTACTCTCATTCAGTCCCATTCTTTAACTCTTCCCTATTTTCTTTTCATGCCTATCTTCTCATCTTAAGAGCTTGATGATCAGTTCAATGGATTTGTTTGTTTTTGCTCTTTTCAATATTGTTCACTAAGTTGTGTAACCTCTGTTACGTATTTTGCAGAATGAAGGCGGTAGCAAAGTGTCTAATGATGAAGAAATGGGACACCACACTGCTTTACTTACTAATACTAATAGCCATATCTCTAATGCTGACGATGACAAAACTGAAAACCATACTACTTTAGATACCGAGCAGCAGTGAGGAGGATCTTTTGCCCCACTTAACGGCAATAGATTTGTTGACCGGAATGATACAGTATATTCGTTACCTGAATATCTCTTCTGCAGCATTTACTTGAGTGAAACCGTATAAATTAAGTTTAATTTTGTGTTAGATTACTTGGTGTGAGTATTAGGTATAGATCCATGGTCAGGGCGACGAGAATGAGAACCCGGCTTAACCTGGGAAAATATAGTACCGAAAGGAATGTAAAGGAGAGAACTTCCAAAGATCTGACAACAGAAGGACCTTGCTTGTTCACTGATTTTGCTATTTGACTACTAGCAAAGTGATATGTGAACCCTTCTTTGTTTTTCATGTAATTGTCACTGTTATGAATCCAGTGGCCATCTTATGTTAGGTTTTTTGCAACATTTACCAAACTGGCTCATCTTCTCCTCTCATAATCGTTATTTAAGCTTCACTTTGCTTGCTCTCATATATATCCAATTCTTATTCTTTTGGCATGCCTATGTGGCAAGCAAGAGATCAAACTTTGGATGGCCTTGTCATCTTTTCTCTGCAAAACATGCACTCGGGAAAGATTACGTGAAATTGAACCGATCTTCCTATGATTTAGGACTCAAAACGTAAGTGTGTATCGAAAATGTTGGAGGAGTAAGAACGTAAATTATGCACAAATATAATCTTATATTATGTGTTGTCATCATCTCGATGCATGTGACCGACGTACTACAAAGTGTCAAAATCCATTATACACTGCGTTTGGAGGAAGCCAGATTAGAGTGAAATGTTACTGAAAGAACATTAATCGAATCTTCAGGGAACGAAGGTGAAGTAAGGTGCGACTGACTCGCCTGAGTTCACTTTAAAATGTTGGAAATGAAAAAGCATAAAGGGAAAGAAAAAGAAGAAAGAAGAACAGAAAGCAAAAGTCGCATCTTAACTTGTGACCCAAAAATGCCCGTTAGAATATGTGGAAAGTGGAAAAGGATTTCGTGGTATCCACTCCATACCACAACGAAACTTGTAACAGGTGCATGTAAAATCATTTGATACGTTAATAAGGACTTCAGGTCACCTATTATGTTAGTCTAGATGTTCATGAAATAAAGTAAGCACTGAGTAATAGGAATAAGTTGTTCTTGAGTGTCGATTGAAGGGTTTAGCTAGATGATTGTATTCTTATATTCTTTCTGTTTAGTCAAGACATGAGTTCTCAATCTTGAAAACCTTTTAACGTATGCAAATTTTGATCAGAACAGAATCAGATCCATGGAAGGTTTTGATATTGCAGACTTTTCCAGGATATCTGACGATCAGTCCAGCTTTGAATTCTGCTATTTGCTTGGATAATGAGATAAGATTCTCTTATCCCATGGACACGACCAGAAAGTCTCATTGGTCCTCAACTTCATACACTTCAATGGCTATAAAGCAAAGATAGATGCTTGACGTGTTGTAAGGAAAGCAAGCCTGTAGGTTGTGTACTGAGGATTAAGTGGCTTTTTAAGATTGGAGAGTACAGCGAATAATTGAAACAACAACATCATTCCTTGTACAAGATTACAGGGAGGAAGGGACAGAAACAAATAGGAATTTGGGAATGAAATTGATTGCTGTCCCGTTATGCGTTTAGATACTGACTGATGGGAGGCGTTGGCCATTCTTCCTCTGTTTCACAAAGTACTGTTTTCATGCCAATTGTGTTTTCTAATCGGCTATGAAAGGAAAATTTTCAGAGATTCTTTTTTTACTTTCCTGGAAGTCAGATTCACAAGTTACATAAGGACTGACGTGAGGGATCAAATCCAATGTGCCATCCTGTAAATGTTAAGAGATGGATGAGATGGAGTGGACACAGGATAGCACACAAACACGAGAACAGTTATTTCGTGCCCTTTTTATCTCATTCATTCGTTAAATATTAATTGATGGATGAGACAGAGAGGGCACAGGGTAGCATACTGAAACGAAAACAACTACCCAATGCCTTCTTTATCTCATCTATCCGTTAAATGTTAATGAATGGATGGGATGAAGAGGGCACAGGGTAGCACACAAAAATAGGAACAGTCACTCTTTACCTGTGACAAGAAGGAAATGGTCAATTTGGGCATAAATTAAAAACAACTACTAGAAAAAGTACATATATACACACACACAAATATATGTGTACAATTATAATAATTAAAAATAAAAATAGACATAAAAGATAATTGTAATAAAATATAAACAAATAAATTAATACATATAAATAAAAATATAATAACAGGTAATAAGATAAATAATACAATAAATAAAGAAAAAATAAAACAAGTCATTATAAAAAATATTTAAACTAAATAAAAAATTATTTAGGCTAACTAATTAAGATGAGAGTTATATGTATTAAATGTTTGGGCTAAACACAAGAGTTCATACTATAAGCCTATTTGGTTCAGCTTTTGGAGGGTAAATAAACACTTTTCTCATCATAAAGGCTTTTTTTAAGAAAAATAATTGTTTGGCTGTAAAATAAAAATGTACTTGTTTAATAGGTATAACTTTTTTAGCAGCCAAAACAAAATTTTTTAAGAAGCTTAAATTTAAAGCTTCTAAAAAAGTACCTTTTTAGATGAATTTTTCATATCAAATAATGAGTCTATTCTTTAGTCCTTTTTATCCTTATATTTTAAAAATCTATCAATAAATTTAGAGGAATAAGCAGGCCTTGTCTTATAGGTAAAGTTGGCAATTTACAGGTGACAAGACACTTTGGCAATGACAATGAGAGTAGGACCTAAAAAGTGACAAGAAGACCCCTTTCTCTTACCAATTATTTGATTATAAATGTTCTAATAATGACAAATTACAATAATGTTTGTTGTACGCATCATCTTTTAGTGACTGTTTAATGGGCATGCATCACTTTCTTAGTTTATCAACATAAAAACAAGATAAGAGTTAGTGTAACTCTATATAGTAATGTTGGTCTATAGTACTTACCCTTCAATTCATCATATTTTAAATCCAATACTAACTTCAGGGTGCAGGTGAGTTAGTAAGGAGCTTTCTTAGTTTAAATGAGATTACGAGTTTGAACCGTCCTCATATATGCAGCCGTTTAAAACTTGAGGTCAGCATTTTGCCTTCCGCAAGGGACCTATCCGGCTCGAACGAGGATTAATCTAGGTGTGAATAGCTTAAAGGTGTCTTCCCATAATTGGGACCCTCCTAAAATACCTCGTGGGTAACCAAAAAAAAAATCCAATACTCGTATTATAACAATTTTCAGAAAGAAGAGTTAATCACTACATGCCATCTCATTTCTTATTATAGTACTAAGCTAAGGACATGGTGTTTTCTTGTTCGTGTGTTAATTTCTCAAAGTGGTGGTGTCCTGTAATGGCGAGTATAGCTGGTGTAGTAGTAACCAGACATGGATCTGCTGTTTCATAAATACGCCAATGACTTGTCGATTTGTTCATATCAACAAAGACAAAATTTAAATACAAGATCCTTCGATTTTAATATAATAATAAAAATTTCCCTCAAAAAAAATATAATAATAATAACATCTCTTTGTCTTGTTCCCTCGTGGAGTGCTTCTTTAACGTTTGGTCTTATTTTCATTTTAGCATATGAGATCAGATAAATATTATGTAAATAAATATTTTTTATAATTTTTAAATAATAAGTGAGTCATATTATCACATAATTAAAATTTTAATTAATCAAAAACTAATCTCACTGTCATATAATAATAGGATTTACTATTATACATTTCGTACAATAAATCTCACTTGTAAGACCCAAACACAACAATGAACTAAAAAAAAGTTAATTTACTTAATTTTTTATCCACTTATAATTTATTTTAAATATATTAAAAATATTTTACCTTAATTTAAACAATTCAAATGTTATGCTTATTTGGATGGACTTTTTGGAGGTAAATAAAAACCTTTTTCACCATAGAAACCATTTTGAAAAAAAATGAATGTTTAGCTGTAAAATAAAAAAGTATTTTTAATAGATATGATTTTTTTGACAACTAAAATACAACTTTTTAAGAAGCTCAAATTTGGAGCTTTTAAAAAAAGTCTTTCAAATGGTCTTTTGGAGTAGATTTTTTATATCAACTAATGAATATATTTTTAGTCCCTTTTGTCTTTATTTTTTACGCATAATTTTTATAATATTCATAAATTCATCTTCACTTTTATTTTGCAAAGTCATCTTCTCTAAATTTATTGCAAATATTCGTGTATTATAATAAAATGCATAATTTATCATGTATTTAACTATTTACTCAACTAAGAATATTTATTTTGAGATTTATATAATATTATTTAGTTTTTTATATGTTTTAATATTTATTTTTTATATTAATTTTACTTATGTTATAATTCATATAAAAGATTTGGTTAGATATATTTTCATTTATGCTTCATATGGTTTAAAATTATATAATAATTAATATATTATGCTTTGCATATTGTTTAAAATAGTTTAAATAATATTTATATGTGTAAATAATTTTTGTTACAAAATATAATATAGTTAAAATTAAAATTATTTTTTATTTTTATATTGTCAAATAATCAATTAAAAAAACTCATTTTTAAATGACAACGAAGCAGTCAACTAATTTCTTATAAAAGATCTACAAAAATTGCTCTACTGACAATACTGACAAATACTCTATTGATATAAGCTCAACCAAAGATAGACTTATTCTTTTTTATCTGATATATATTGTAGTTGAAGATCCTTTGTTACATCCCCTTTTTTCCTATTATGCTAGAAGAGATAATTTCGTCTATTAGTTGCAAGTTATATCTTTCTTGTCTCATAACTCATGGGTTTCACATGGAAGAGTCCAAAGATTGGAGGAGAACACGATTAAAAGTAAGAGTCTCCAAATCTGCAAACCAGACCAGTTAAGTACTTTAGAAAGAAGAGCCGTGGTCAAGAAGGTACAAGGTTTGGTGAGCATTAGTCTCCTCCACTATTTGCGTGCGTGCCAGATTTTGCAATACAAAAAGTAACGAGACTTCTAACTTAGCAGTTAAGAATTCCCCATTTGTATTTGTGCGAGTGTTTGAAAGGGAGTTAGCGTTTCTTACACTTCCTTCTATTTAATTAACATGACTTAGTTGCGACATGGAACAACATGTTTGCAAACCCTTTATGGACAGTTTAGTTGCATTTGTGTCTCAAATACCACCTTAAAGAAACATCCTCAAGGTATCGTGTTTATAATTATAATAAATAATGATACTTTATTTATGTATTCTAGATCAAATGTAAAAAAGCAAGAAACGAAAAAATGCAAAAATACCTGATTTTGGTATCCGTAACATCAAACAAACTTTCCAAAGTTGAAATGAATATGGATCTACCACCGTCTTTATGGAAACTACTATCCGAAATACGGGTAAGATCTTTTTACAGTTTTCTCAAAACATAAACTCTTTTAACGGATTAAAGAATCTTTATGCCTACTATTTATTACATGAGCAACTGTAGGAGGCCTTAACCTTTATATATAACATCCATATCAAACTTCCCTATTATAAGGCCAATATGTGTCTGGTCCACACCAATCAAGATCTATTTTTTATACGAACTTCGACCTATTGATTTAAATCATCTATTAGGTTACTTTATTATCTTTATCTTAATCAAATTACGTAATTTAACCAATAAATTATTAAAAACTTGAAAAATGCAATAAATATTTATCTAACTTGATTGGAAAGGACAAATTTGTCCAACATAAATGTCTTTATAAATAGTGTAAAAGATTTTAAAAAGTTTCATATAAATATCTTAATCTTTATAATTTTGGTGAAAATTTCTTTCATTTTTCAGTTTTTCATAAAAAAATATTGTTTTAAATTTTAGGTAAAAATAATGATGAAATATACACGTTTATAAATTTCAAATGTAGACTAATCAAACGTCATTAATATGATAACTCAACTTAATTATTTAACCAATTTCTAATTAATTAATTTAAATTAAATTAATTATAATAAATTATTAATTTAAATCAAATTTAATTAGTTTGTTCTGATTTTAAAATTTAGTCGTTGAATAAAAAAAGTGAAAAACAACTCCTAACCACAATTCAGAATTCAGACAATGGAATTACTAAATTACATAAGTTGAACTAATAGAGTGTTTGATTCGTCTGTTGTAATAGATAAGGAATTGAATAATTATTTTTAAGAATAGAATAGATAAGAAATAGAATAAAATGGGTATTACTTAATTTGGTTTATTTCTAATAATTTCTAATGATGATGTATGTCAATGTTTAGTTTGAAAACATAAATTTAGAATGACAAAGGAATAACTAACAAAAATATCAAAATATCCTTTACTGAATGTTTTTAGTTATAGTTATAGTTATAGTTATAGTTATTATTATTATTATTATTGTTATTATTATTATTATTATTAAGGAAATTAAATAAGGAAATTATTATTAATTTTCTTATGAAATTAATAATAATAACGATAAAAATAAAAAATAATAATAAAAGAAAAAAATTAATAATAATAAAAATAAAAAAGAGAGAAATGTTGTTTTTACCTACTCCACTTTTTGCGAAATAGGTAAAAACATGAGAGATGTATCTTTAGCTATTCTCCGAAATGCAGGAATAATTAAACCTGATATTAGTTATTTTGTATGTTATTTTCTAACCAAATAAAGAAATAACCATTCATCAAAAATACATCGGTCCGTAACTGTCTGTTTGGTTAGCGTCTTTAACATGCAGAGACGGGACGAGACAAAAATCTGAAGACGGAACAAGACAAAAATTATAGATAGTATGGTGTTTGGTTGCGGTGGACAGAACAGAGAAAATTGTCTCCGTCCTGAGAACAGAAATGTGTTTGGTTACAGTGGATAGAACAAAAAACAGTGTTAATGACAAAAATGTCCCTATAGTATAATATATTGAAAAGATGTAATTCATTGATTATTTTATAATTGTATCAATATTTATTTGAAGTGTAT
>JAOSBK010000206.1:4270584-4280961 GCA_027568895.1 Erythroxylum shatona | reverse complement strand
CACAAAATGTATATTATAATTAATTAATTATAATATGTTAATTAATTAAAATAGTGTAATTAATTAATTATAATATTTTAATTAATGAATGAATTATATTATAATTAATTATAATATTAGTTAAAGAATACTAAACCTTGCTAAACTAAAAAAAATTAAGCATTAAACAATAAGAAAAGCTATGAATGACTCTCATTCCTCTCATAATGGAGAGGAATGAAGCAATGCCCTAAAGTAAGGAATGAAAGTATAAGCAAAATAATTATTACCTTTTACCAAGCTTTGTTTTTCATTCCATACCCATTCCTCTCTTCTCATACCCACCAAATAAGCACACCCAAAATTTTATCCACATACTTATATATATATATAGATTCAGCATAAATATATGAATGAGATTTAATAGTATAAAATTAGAATAAAATAATTGAAATAGAGAATTTGAAAAATAAATGAGATGGGATTACATCTTTTCATTTCGGTTAAATTGTTCATATCATGTTTCATTAAATCTTGTCCACATAGTTATATAGATTCCATATAAATATATAGGTGACATTTAATAAAACAGAGTTACCTTTTTGTTCCGATTAAAATGTTCATATCATGTTTCATTAAATCTTATCCACACATTTATATAGGTCTCATATAAATATATGAATGGCATTTAATGAAACAGAAGTTAGAATAGAAAAAATGAAACAAAAGATTTTGTTTAACAACTAATTTTCTAAATTTCATATACATTAAGTTTAAATATTTTTTTGAGGTATGCTAATTGATAGGTATTTATATGATATTCAGTGAACACGTTATATTAATAAAACTAAAGTTTTAATTTAATTATACAAAATTAAACATGTCTAATTATATTATCCTTTAAAACTAATCTGACGATTATTATTTAGGAATTAATCATTAAAAATATTGGATTTTATAATTTTTTTGTTATAATAATATTTCGTGATTGAGAATTATTAAATATGAGTAATTATGAATAAAAATAAAAATTGTTTATTTATTATTAAAAACTACTAAATAGTCATCATGTAATTAATTTTAAATTGGATAGAGGAGGAGCGTCTAGTTTCTTTTTAACAATATATATATATATCGTTGTGCTGGGACAGGGAGTGAGTATTGACTACTGAGTGGTCCAGCCTTTTCACACGTGAAGACGCTCCTGGCCTGCAAATAATATAATTTAAAGTCACGTGTGATCTCACCACCACCATCAATTCTTTCTTGGACCATTGGACCCCCACAAGTAGGCCTTCACCTTTTTACTCCCTCCCTCCAAATTCCAAATCTCTCCTCAACATTTTTTGCTACAATCAATATTTTAAAAATAGGATAATAATCAAATCAATAAAATAAAAATTAAGGTTTAAAAACATTAAATCAATTAAAAAATTTAAAAAGTTAAAGAACAGATTGAAAAATTTGACTATTCAAAATTTTCACGATTTAACCGACAAAACGGTTAAATTTTTTAATCATGATTGTTAACATTTCTTTAAATGTTTGGCTTAATTTATTATTATTATTTATAATATTAAATTTTAAATTACAAAATTAACAGTTTTAATATATAAATCATAAATTTAATTTATATTACAATATAATTAGATAACTTAAACTTATCAAATCTTTAAAATAGTTTTTAAAATATTCTCTTTATGTAATGTATTTACGTAAACAATAATATTATGATTAAATTTGATAGTTAATTCACCAAAAAAAGTCATAATGTTAAATACAATTGTCAATTAATTGATTAATTCTATGATTATCGAAGCTAAATTATACCGCTCAATCCTCTATAATCTTGATTGGATTCATTTTATTCGTGTTCATCTTGATTGGTTTCAAATATTTGGTTTAATGATTTTTATTATTAAAAATAAACCAGTTTATTAATTAATCAGTCAATTTTCGTAAACTAATTAGTTTTTATAAATCAAAATAAATTAATTAATTTTTATTTAATACTATATTATTTTAATTAAACTTTAATTTTTAATCTTTTCCAATTATTTATCAAAATTTTTAATTTTATTTAATATTTAATTCAATAAATATTTTTAAATCTTAAATTTGTTATCAAATAAAAAAATTAAGTTTCTATAGGCCAATGGTATTCTAACTGAAAAATATTATCATTTTACAAAACATTGAAGATATGTGAGGATTAGGAAGAGAATCTAACTTTTATTTGGCATTTAAACTTTAGTTCTATCCGATTAAAAAACAAAACATCATCCTTAAAAGAAAAAAGAGTTTCGAGCTCCGGCTCCCTAACATTTGGAGACAATCTTGGCTATGTTTGAGACCGTATGTTTCCACTCACGTTGTACCTTCGACTGAAAACTGTATGTATGTACGCGGGAAGTAACCGCTTAATAGCGCCTCTTCATATCTCTTCCTCTAATTTTGGCGGCACCAAAACCGCTACACTCCATTACTCACTCACCCTGATTCTACTCTCTATCCCCTCCTCTTTAGATTTGCTCAATCTGGGCAACGTGGATTAAGCAGTTTAATCCTACAGAATGTCAAATACCCATGTTCCAGTTTGAGCTGTTGAGGTTATAGTTATTATAGTGTCCATGGGAGGCTTTGAAAGTGGCGTGCATCTTTCTGGTCTGTTGTGTGAAGAAAATGAAGCTTCTTGTTACGGTGAAAACGGGAATGGTGACGGTACTTGTAGCTTTGATGACCACGAAACTTGTGTTGTTTTGGGAAGTGAGGAAATCGAGTACGTGGAGAATCTAATTAAGAGGGAGACCAGTTTTGGATTCGGATGTTGCGTCTCTTCGGGTGGTTGCTCAAGAACCAGCAGTGGATGGTTAAAGTCTGCTCGCTTGGATGCCATTGAGTGGATTTTTCATGTTCGTAAATGATTCTTTTACTGTATTATGAAACATTTCCCATTTTTTCAGGTCTGTTTCTTGAGTCTAAAACCTTGTGTGTTGTCTTGTTCACAGACTCGCGCAGTCTTTGGATTCCAATTGCTCACAGCTTATCTTTCTGTGACTTACTTCGACCGGTTGCTTTCGAAAAGATCGATAGATGTAACTAACAAGTTCTGTGTTGGCCTTAATGTCTTATCGCGTTTGGTCTTCTGGCAATGATAACGGTTTGATGTTGTTTTTTCGCAGGAGGGGAAGTTGTGGGCCGTTCAGTTGCTGTCCGTGGCGTGTTTGTCAATAGCAGCGAAGATGGTGGAGTGTAGAGTACCAGTCTTATCAGAGTTCCCAGTTAAAGATTATTGCTTCGAGAACAAGTCGATTCAGAGAATGGAGTTATTTGTGCTAACCACCTTGGAGTGGAAAATGAGTACAATCACTCCTTTGATCTATCTACGATACTTTGTTGCTAAAATTTGTGGTGAATCTAAAACAAAAGAACTAGTATCTAAAGCTGCAGAGCTCATAATGGCAATGGTGAAAGGTAAGCTTTTAAAAGTCGAACTTGACCCTTTTTTAAGTCCAAGTTCTTCGCCAAACTTGAATCTTTTTCTCTGCTCAGATGAGAATTCCTTGGATCATCGACCATCTGCTATTGCAGCTGCCGCAGTATTAGCTGCATATAATGGCCAGTTCACAAGGAAAGAACTGGAGCTCAAGATGAATATGGTTTCCCTGTGGAATTCTCAGGAAAATGTTAGTTTCTTCATATTAAAACACAGTTCTTTTTCTCAACTTATGGACATAACATGTTGTATCAATTCTTTTCTCCTTCAGCAGGAACACATATTGTCCTGTTTTATTGCAATGCAGTGTCAGGAAATGGAAAAGTTGAAGACACCCGAGCCTGTGATTACCCCTGTCTCATCCTCAATTCTTTCGAACTCAATAGATGTTAAAGAGAACTCTCTGTGCGCCTTAGGAGCTGGCATTAAAAGAAGGTTGACATATGAAGACTGTGATCAAAACTCCCCTGGGAGGAAAATTTCTCGTTACTATCAAGATAAATTGATACCCTTTAAGGAGTAATTGGCTTCATTGGTTGTTTAAACAGCAAATACTTTTCCCAGAGAACAACAGTCATTATTTGCAAAAGGTTGGTTTTACAGGCTAAGTTAGTGTTCTGTGCCATTTTATGGTGTGGTTTGAGTAGATGATTGAGGAGTTCAGTTTTCCAGAACCAAGTAAGGACTTAGTTAATTTCACAGCTGGAGCATGTGATATAGAAAAGGGAAGATATATGTATAAAGTATAGGTTTAACATACTTTGACATGTAAGAATCTGACTCAAAAGGTCCAAAAGCCAAATAAGGTGGAAGAGGGACTTGGAGAGTGCCAGAGGGCCATTGAAGACCTGTTTAATAGCATTCATTGTACTGTTTGCTTTTTCATGAACCCTACTACTGGCCACCAAACTTTTAGTTTGTTTCTATCCCTTTTTCACTTATTTATCAGTTTTACTTTTCTGTATTTGGAGAAGAGAATTATGTACATCACTCAAGTCTTTTGATGGGTTCTTGGGATGCTTCCTATGCCTTTCAAAAGGCTGAAAGCCATGAGGAATGAAGCATTGTTTTTGTTTGATTTGATACATTTGTGCTGCATTTGGGCCATTGAAAAAGTTTATGAACTGTGACAAGATTTGCTTGGAATGTTGGGGTTCTTAGTGGTGAGTGGGATGTTTCCTTTTTTTGTTAGAGAGTACAGTGTCTGCTAGGCATGGAGTTACCATTAGTTGATAGATGATTCTTATCCTCTTTAATGCCAATCAGAAATTTGTCGCCAAGAAAGTTTATTTACCCTCATAGGTAAGTAGAGTACTTATTTGAAGAATGGTCACTTTGAATAGGTTGAGATTAGAGAGCAACCTTTCTCAAAGTTGGCACCTAAGGTCCCATAAGGCCATAGTTTTCACCAATACATGTGAATGCTAATATTGCTTCCTTTGATGGTGGTTGTAGGACCCAACTCATCATCATGAAGTTAGAGACCTTTGTTTCTGGGGTGTGTTGGGAGAGTTAGGGGTATAAGTTTAATGCAAAATGATGTCAGAGGCTCCACCTCTCTCATATGACTCCACAGGGGTTTCCTACGATATTCCAGTCTGGCATTGCGCAGAAATTTTGTTCTACTTCACAGAATAGGATGTCAGTTTGCTGCTAATAGTACATATGGTCCTGTTCAAGTCCATGTTCATGTGCCCACTGTACTACAACGTCTTGGCTGATCTCCTGGTTAAAACAATAAGGTCATTAATGCTATGCTTTCTTATCCATGATTTGTGAAGAAACAATCAAACAGATATGTAAGTTTTTGGCCCCAAACCTGTAAGTGTCTACTATACCAGTTGTAGGATCCTATTGTCCAACATTTCTATCTTGTTCAAAGCCTAGGAGGTGAGTTCTTGAGTGTTTCTGGCATTTGAGGTGCTGGTTAGTAATTTATTGGTTGTAGATTCTCTGGTTACCAAAAGATAACAACATTTCTTGTTCAAGTTGGTGTAATTTGAATTGAATGAGAAGTAAATCTGCATGGAAAATCAACAAGTGATGCTGTGCCTGTGACAGAACCTGCAAGTCTGCAACTTCAGTTTCTATTCTTTCGCTGGGTTTTTTATTTATAGGGTGTTTGGAATGGTATGAATTGAATTCAATTGTAGCATTAAATTCAATTCAAGTGTTTGGAAACAGGAAGAATGGATGTATGAATTGAATCCCATCTTTCTTTATAAATTGAATTCACCTGAAAAAGCATCGAAATTGAATTATAAACTGGGACTTCAATTATTCTTTTGAACGTTAAAAATATTCTTTCAATAATACCCATCTAACTCTACCATATATCTCTTCAACTCAAGCAGCTCCTCCAACCTCAAACGGCCACTCCTACTAAGGAACAGAACAACACCTTCTTTACGAATCAATACCTTCCACCATATCCAATTTTTCCCTTTTCCTTGTTCATGGGTCTCTTTTTTTTTCGTTTTTTTGTTTATGATCATCGTTCTCTTTTAGATCTATTGTTCGATTTAGTTTCTCCTTTTATTTTTCCATCCTGTCTACATTCTTTTGCAATTAATTTTTTCTTCATTTTAATAATGAATTTTTTTTATGATATCACTATAATGAAATTGATGTTTATAACTTGCTTTATATAAGTGTGAATGTTTATTATTTAATAAGATTATTTTTTAGTCAAGAGTAAAAATGTCATATAAAATAATTGAATTCATTTTGATTGTGTTCCAAACAGTATAATTGAATTCAATTCTAATATTACTAGGTTTGTTCCAAACAGTGCAAATTGAATTTAATTCAATCTCATTAATATAATTGAATCCAATTCGTTAATGAATTCAATTCGAAGGTTCCAAACACCCCGAAAGTCAAGCTTGGTAATGTTGATACTAGATTTGGAAGTTTGAAAGTCAAAGCCCAGTTTGGCTATATGCTCAAAGTCCAGTTAAACAATTCGGTCTCTTGCACTGTTTACTTCTACTTTTTCCTGGAAAGAGAATATTTTTGTACCAATACAATTGATCAGGAGATGTTAAATACTATGGATTAAATAATTTAATTTTATACATTAAATCTTAAGATATTGAAGCCAAGTTATAGCTAAGCAACTCAAGTGTGCATGTTACTAAAGAATATATTAACATTTAAATTTAAATTTAAATACTATGTATTAAATAATATAGATATCAATAAATGCAGTGTCTTCTAGTGGTATGTGTAATTGAACAAAGGATTCATTCTCTACATCGTCAAGTGTCGTCACCACCAAATATATATAAAGATATGCTTAGTCCATAATTAGAAAGTTTGGGACTTTGTGCAGAAACTTTTCTTTAATAACTAATTTATGCTTTACCTTAGCTTAATAGTGTCATTCAACCCATATTGTTATATTACATCTTCTTTGTTACTACTTCACATCTTCACATTAAGAGAAACAGCTGAGACATATGTTGAAGATTAGGGTTTGATTAAGAGAATTTTTGGAGATTATGATTGTGATTTGATTAAAAGGATTGTTAGAGATTATAATTATAACTTATCTTATATGAATAAGATAAGCTAGTATATAAAAAGAGTGTGAACTGCTCATTTATAAAGGCTCTCACAATCCCTCTTTTCAAGCCACTCTCATGTTTAGAAAACAATCACACCAAATATCGTAGGCTAAAAGACTAAGATAATTCCATGTCATTTTCCATGATTAGGGTCAATGTGATTAATGGTTCTCCGTTTCCACTTCAATCCACAATTTCATATGATAAGTTGTCACAACCATACAAATCTTTCATTTTATCCATAGCTAGCATCATAGAACCTAGTACTTATAACCAAGCCATTCAAGATCCAATGTGGTGTGAAGCAATAACCAAAGAAATCAAAGCTTTCGAAGATAATCAAACTTGGGATTTAGTGCCATTACGATCAGGGAGGTCACCAATAGATAACAAATTGATCTATAAAGTGAAGTATAGGTCAGATGGGACAATAGAGAGGTACATGGCAAGATTTGTAGCTAAGGGATATACACAATAGGAGGGAATTGATTACTTTAACACATTTTCTCTAATGGCAAAACTCACCACAATTAGATATATTTTTGCACCAGCGGCTACAAAGTAATAGGATTTACATTAGTTAGATGTAAATAATGCTTTCTTACATGAAAAGTTAGAAGAAAAAGTATATATGATCCCTCCACTAGACTTTGAGACACCACAAAACATGGTTTGCAAACTCAAGAAGAGTTTGTATGGCTTGACACAAGCCTCCAGGCAGTGGTTTGAAAGATTGACAGCTGCACTTATTTCCTTTGATTTTGTCCAATCAAAAATAGATTATTCTTTACTTACTCTCAGAACTAAAAAGGATTTCACAATTATAGCTCTATGTTGATGACATACTAGCGACAGGTTTAAACATGCAAATTATTACTACTATTAAGAAATATCTTCATGAATTGTTCACCATTAAAAACCTTGGGAATATAAAGTATTTCTTAAGTACTGAAATTGTCATAAGTAGCAAGGGTCTATTTTGTGTCAAAGAAAGTATGCATTGAAATTACTAAAAGAATGTAGCTAGTTAAGATATACTCCATTGTTATCTCCAGTTAAATTCAACACTAAACTGCAGAAATTAGAAGTTGACTTATTGAATGGTCAAGAAGCAAGATCTTATAGAAGAGTTGTTGGAAAGCTACAATACTTAACTAGCACCAGAACTAATAAATCTTATGCAATGCAGCAGCTCTCACGGTTCATGGATTGCCCTGCAAAGATCCCTTCTCAAGCTACAGTAAGGGTATTGAGATATATCAAAGGGACCTAGGTCAAGGTTTGTTCTTTCCAACTAAATCATCCCTTACACTCAGGCTTTCAGTGACTAAGATTGGGCAGAGTGTCCAGAAACTAGGAGATCACTAATAGGGTACTGCATATTCTTGGGGCATTCATTGATGAGTTGGAAGGCAAAGAAGCAATCTATAATGAGCAGATAATCAACCGAGGCAGAATATATAGCACTTGCAAACACTACATCTGACACAAGTTCTTATGTCGTTCCTCCTTTATCACCATTTGATAAGCCTTACTAAATGAAGGAAGTGGTTCCATACTCAAGATACTGGTTCTAAGATTGCCAAACATTGTTCCATCCAAACCTAACAAAAAACTCGTGTTTTCTCAATTTCCACTTTCTTCACATATTGCTTGCCCAAGTTACACGAACATCCATCACAAGTGCATTGGGGTATATTACGATAGCCATCATATTCGTCCCACAAGGCTTTCATATGATCAAAATAACTAGTCACATATTGCCCTACTTGCTTGCAATTCCCTATAGTTTCTTAATTCATGCACACGCATAGCATCTGCAACATCAAACCAAATTTTCAAATCATCCCACAAATCACATACACTAGCCATATACGTTATAATAAAACGCAAGCCAACATCAGTCAAAGTCATAATCCATCCTACTAACATCGAGTTCACACTAAGCCAATCCTCCAAATCTTCAATATTATGAGTAGGCAGTTTTATTGTGCCACCAAGAAAACCAAGTTCTATTTTGCTCGGAAAGCATTTTTCATGTTCGTAGCCTATTCACGATAATTGGACTCACCTTTGAGAGTGACTCCACATATATTTAGCTCATGAATATCTGAGTTATGTAAGAAGTAGAGGATGAGGGGTCGGCAATTCCGTCGTTGCTCCTCCTTCTTGTCGTCATTACCACCGGTCCCTTGGTTCATCTGTCCTCCATCCTTTGTCATCTCTGTCTCTCGGTGTTTTTTGTCTCACCAGGTTTTTTCCTCATTTTGTGTAACCCTAACCACTAGTTGACTATAATACCATGTAAATTTTTTAGAGTTAAAAGTTTTTTTTTCATTCACGTAGTATAACCAATATATACACAAAGTGTTTGAGCTAGGCAAGGAAACAATCACCAAAGAAATTGCCTAGAATATATGTATCTATATATACACCCACCATATAGATGTACATTAAGGATACAAACATATACATTGCCAAATATCGTTGGTTGTTTCGTTTAAAATGGAAGGAAAATGACATCGTTTCACAAAAAATAACATCATTGTTGTTTCATTTAAAATGGATGAAAATGACGTCGTTTGTTGTTGTTCACAACAAACGACATTGTTGTTGGCTTCGGTCAACAACGACATCCGTTCCAATTTAAACCAAAAAATCGAAGCCAGCAATGTTGTTTGTTTTTCACATTTGGCAACGATTTTATAAAATCGTCGCTAAATCGATGTTTTACCGAATCGTTGCTAAAGGAATATCTTTGGTGAAACGTCGTGAAACGAGCGACATTTGTTGTAGTGACGTTAAGAGAAACAGCTGGGACCATAGTAGTTGGTTACAACTTAAAACAATAACCACATTTTTTCTTTTTAATGTTTAATCACAAACAAAACCTTATCCCTTTTTGTTTTGCTATATATAATATTTGCCTTAATTTCCACTTTACAAGTAGGGATGATATTTGTGTCCAAACTCGACTCTAACTCAATTTGGACTCAAATTTATACTATTTGACTCACTATATTCTAAAATTCAAATATATCAAGTTAAAATAAGGTCTTTTTAAGTAAAATAATGTTATTTTTAAAATTAAAATAATAAAAAAATAATCAAACTTAGTTCAAGTCCGATCAGATTTCAAATCAAGTTCAAACTCGATTAATTATTTTTGGACTAAACCCAAACTCAGTCTGACCCATTACCAAACTTATTTGCAAGTGACTGGCTACGTGTAATTGACATCCCTTAAAGTAATTTCTATTAAGAAATGAAGGATATGAAATAATGATTTCATTGAATTAATTAGTCACTGTACAAAGAGCTAGTATATATACA
>JAOSBK010000206.1:4242769-4254776 GCA_027568895.1 Erythroxylum shatona | reverse complement strand
AGACAAGCATCAAGTATGTATGTTTTGTTTTTTCCACGCATATACAATCGATCCTATGGTATATGATCTGTTTATATATATCTAACACTAATGTTGGGGATTCGGCCTCCCGTCATGGGTTCTCATGAAAGAAATTGGATTTGCTTGATTCGACCACACTGACTTTCTTGTCTTATTAGATGGGTTGTTCTTAAGTTGAAAACGTTTCAAATTCAGCTTCAGTTCCAAAGAAGTTAGTGAACCTTTAATTCTTTTTCGGGATTCTGAACTTCAATTTAAGTATTACGATGCTTGATCCTGTAAGCACAACATAACCCAAGCTTTGCAAGCTTGTATGAGCAATGTTAAATCTTCATGGCTTGGTTGAATGAATCAAGTTCAATTACATGATTCCCGATTTTGAAGGACATTTCAAGTTACACAATTTCTGCACGAGGAGCACCCTTGTATAGGTCCTTGAACTAGAACCAATGAGCAAAGAAGTTCGGGAGCTTCTGAATACTTGTCAGAAATCAATTATCTACTGAACCATGGATTTCTTCTACATCGTCAGAGATTCATGGCAATCTTAAAAGGTGTATGAAATTTTGTCAGATCGAAAGGAATGTGCAACAATGCAAAAGAAATGTCAGGATTCTACAAAGAATTGGTTTGGCAAGCAGATTTTTATTGATATCAACAATCAAGAATCTTTCCTGAGGAAAAAAAAAAAAAAATACCTTCTAAAAATTCCCATGCAAATGAGAGAGCCAAACGTCTAGATGCTACCTCAAATGCAATTCACACTTGAACCATCTTTAAGGCAGCAGAGATCGGCATGCCTAAGAACCCGATGAATATGCTAACAAGCCACTGCGACAAAGTAAGAGGCGTTGTATTTGCAAATGTACCGAGGAATTCAACAATTATGAATTGGAAAATGGCCGTGCAGCTAAGGACAGCAATGAAAACATTGTTGTCAAGTATGCCTTTGAAAACGTTTATTCGTTCCATCTCGCGAGAGCTAATCTCATTGAAGACCTGTAGAAGGAAGTAAGGGTTAATTGAGAATTTGAGACGGAAATACTTCTTATGTAGAATCTACAAATTTCTTGGCAGTGAAGAAAATGTAACATTTTGCAATCTTGTACTGGTAACAGCAAAGGAAAAGTTCAATTCTCTTTTGGTTAATACACATCAGAACACACTTGGCTGACGGACAGAAGTACTTGCTAACAGTATAAGAAAGGAAGGAAATGCAGGCAATGGCTTCAGTTTTTACACAGGAGGAATATAGTTTCCAGGTATGATGTGGATGAAAGTATGCTTCTTGGATAAAGTAAAAGATTGGGTTGCCAAGGAAACTTTACCTGACAAAAGACGAAGGAGTTGAATATAAGTGTATTCAAGACTAGATCAGAATCTGGGCCATTGAGGTTAAACTTAGATTTCCCTTTTGCCTGAAGATACCATATCACCATAAACTGATATAAAGCTTGACCCAAGATATTCCTCCACATCACATTGCTGATAAAGTTCCCTTTCCGACCAACCGGTGACCGCTTCATAAGTTCATTATTTGGAGGCTCAGTTGCAAGTGCAAGGGCTCCTAGAGTATCCATTATCATATTAACCCACAAAAGTTGAACAGCTGTGAGGGGAGCAGTCCCTGAAAGAATGAATGATTTGATAAAGAAGAGTCAGCAGAGAAGTAAAAACAAAAAAACAAAAACTTATTTTCACTGAAAAGAACTATGCAGCAGGTTTGCAAAACATAACAGGTACTTTGCGGGAATTCTTACCTGTTATACAAGCTGAAGAGAAGTTCACAATTAATGCAACCACATTGACGGTGAGCTGGAACTGTACAAATTTTTGAATGTTAATGTAGACTGATCGTCCCCATTTGGCTACTGTCACAATAGTAGAGAAATTATCATCCAGAATGACAACATCAGCACTCTCTTTAGCCACCTGAAATCAAGAATGGTAACATCATCCAGAATTATAACATCAGCACTCTCTTTACCATGTCAAATTGCAGCAAAAAACAATTTTCCACGAATGAAGCACAGAAAAAAAATATATCAACCTCTGTTCCAGCAATGCCCATTGCTAGACCAATATCTGCTTCATGAAGAGCTGGGGCGTCATTTGTGCCATCACCAGTTACCGCCACAACATCGCGAAACGTAGTTCGCAACTGTGTCACTAGTTTGTGCTTGTCAAGTGGTGAAGATCGAGCCATCACCTGCAAATTCATTCACATTTGAGTCTAACAGACTAAAATCATGGTTACCATTAAGAAACTAAGTGATCTGTAGGATGTTTTTAAGCAGGAATGTTCAAAACTACCTGAAGTTGAGGAATGATTTTCATTAATTCTTCATGATTCTTTTCTCTGAAAACTGGCCCTTCGATGGCTATGCCATCATCAGTAAGAATGCCACATTCCCTAGCAATAGCCTTGGCAGTGTTAATATTGTCCCCAGTAACCATCCGTACAGTGATACCTGCTGCACGACAAACTGCAACAGATTCCTTGACACCAGGACGAACAGGATCCTTAATTCCCACTATTCCTATGCACGTGTACCCAGAAACTGGAATAGGACTATCAGGTGAAAAATCGCCATCCAGCTCCATATATGCAAGGCACAAAGTCCTGAGAGCCTCATTAGCAAACTGCTCAATAATAGCTTTAAGATGGTTGAGTGATGCTTCATCTAGGGGAGCAATTTCACCATTTGCATTGATTACTTTATCACATCCAGCCAAAACAATCTCTGAAGCACCTTTACAATGGGCTTGAATGCCATGTTCAGGATCCTTTAACACTACAGACATCCGCTTCTTTGTAGAGTTGAAAGGCTCAACTTTGATCACTTCAACTGCTTGTCTCTCTGCATGGAAATCTCCACCCAGAGACAAGCCAAACTCCAATATAGCAGTCTCAGTAGGTGTTCCCAATATCTCTACCTTGCCATCCTTGTTACGAACGACTTCACCTGCTGTGTTATTGAATATTGATTGCTGCAGGAGTTTTACTGCAGAATCAGGGATCCCAGAGCATAAACTACGTGCATTACATGGTTTCCCAACTTCCCTGACATTCATGGAAATGCATGCTTTGACGACAGTCATATGATTAGTAGTGAGTGTTCCAGTTTTATCGCTGCAGATAGTTGTGGCCGATCCCATAGTCTCACAAGCTGCTAGATGACGCACAAGTGCCTTATCATTCATCATCTTTTTCATAGCAAAGGCCAAGCTCAATGTGACTGCCAGTGGCAACCCCTCTGGAACTGCAACAACAACAATTGTAACTGCAACTGCAAAGTACTCCAACATTTCCAATGCATCATCTGCAGTCCAAGTCAAGTGAGTTCCTTGTTGCCACTTACGGCTAACTAATCCTTGAACTAAGACTGAAAAAGTTAACACTGCAAAGAAAAGACCTATCTTTCCGATCATGGTCGCCACTCCATTTAATTTGACCCGCAAGGGAGTTTCATCAACTCCTCCTTCACTGAGAGTGGCCATCAGTTTACCCCATTGTGTTCTCATTCCCACAGTAGTAACCAACATCTTGCACGATCCATCTTGGACCTTAGTTCCAGAAAGCAAATAAGGGTTATCAGAATTGAACATCATAGGTTCACTTTCCCCTGTTAAACTTGACTCATCGATTGACACTGAAAATCCTGAAATGAAAAGACCATCTGCAGGGACTTGATCTCCAATGGCAAGATGTACAATATCTCCTGGAAGCAGATCATATATCGACAATTTCTGTCTATACCCACTTCTTGTGACGTAAATGAAGATCTTCTTTTTCTCTTTGTCTAAATCCCTGAGCTGTAGTGATTGACGGTAATCACTAATTGCTGTAACAAACACATCCAACAAGATGCTTGCAACAATTCCAAGACCATCATAGGCTCCCTTTGGCCATCCTTCAGTTGCAATGCCAACTATTAAAGACACAAAAGCACAAACCCCAAGCATAATCAGAGTCATGTCCTGAAGAGCTTCCCATAAGAACGCCCAGAAACCCCGACCTTCACTCTCAGCAAATTTATTGATTCCAAATATCTCTTGTCTGGAACTGAGCAGAGCACTATCAGTAGGAAGCCCGTTAGTGGTTGATGTTGAGAGCTTTTCTGCAATACCAGATACTCCACCGTGAAACTTTAACTTCTTAGTGTCGTGACCTTCGACAATGGATCCTAACTCGTCACCACAAATGCCAAATCCTGCAGCTTTGACTTTTTCAGGTATAACATATTCCCTTGGGGGTGCACCTGCATATATTCCATCAAGGCAAGGGATTTATATATCAACTGTTAGGAAGCTTTCAAGTTTATACTTCTGAAGAAATTCACCTTCGACGAATTGAATTGCAGCTTTGGAAAGGAGGACAGCAATCCTCAACTTTTCCTGACATGTAAGACACATAAAAAGAGGTAAGCTTTCTGTTTTAGACTACATGTTTAGAGCTTTCTGACGGTCTACTTCATTGTACCAAGTTCAGAGGTGATTATTCAGGAACAGAACTGGTGAAGAAGTGAACCCATACAGAACAAAACAAGAAAAACTGTGGAAGTTGATTCAAGATGCAAATCAGTATGTAGGTAATCCATCCTTCTACAAACACTAGTGAGACATGCAACTCAGACAGAAGCCTGAAAGTACAAGTGTGAAACAATTAAGAATGGCACAGCAATGTTTTTCACTAGAAAAGAGAAGGCCACATAGAAACATAGTGGGAATGATATAGACCGAATCAGCTAAACACAAAGCAATCAGAACAGAGAAAGGTACAATCTTTAAAACGCTAACCAGGTTGGTTCGTCGCATAGCAACAGCTTCCTCTCGCTTGGAGAGATTGGCGGTAAAGCGAAACCTTCGCTTTGGATTCTTCACCAGACCACACATCTCTCTCCATTTTTTCAACGTCTGCTCCGACGAGTGCTTCGATTTCACGTCAAACTCAGTCAAAAGACTCCCCATTTTTCCCTCACTAAGAAAAACTACGTCCCTCAAACAAACCACAGAATCCCCAGTTAAATAAGAAGAAGAGGAAGTCACCCCAAGCACAAAGAGAGAAGTTTCAAGGTCATTGCTTTGAAAAGTGTGTAAAACGTTAAACAAAGGACAATGATGTCAGGTGTTGAAATGAAGAAGGAAAAGGGGAAGCTTCCTGTACAGTTTGTGATGCCTCTGAGTCTGAGTTCTATCATGTGTTTCCGGGAAAGTGAGCAAGAAAATAGATATAACGAGGAAGGAGACATGGCAATGGCGCGGGTGTTACTGGGAACTTGTAACGGTATTACTTCATTATTTCCTGGTCTTTGGGATCATCTTAAATGACTGCTGTTTTGTAACCTCAGTATTTTCGCTTTTTGAAGAACTATTATGAGTATTACTGTTACAATGTACCGACCACGTTAATGCAACATTTTTTTTATCACATTAGGTCGATTTAGTCAGACTAATATTAAGTCCTTACGACTCTATTCTAAGAGTTTAGAGGATATAAATTTGAAATTCTAAGATTCTTCATATTTCTAAGTAATCTGTACAATTCTACACACAAGAAATCTTCACGTAGTTGATTGTTTAACGGATTGGTCATATTCATACTGGTGTTTGATTTATAATTAGACTGCTCAGTATGAAAGCAATCGGTCGTAATACGCGTAGCCCACAAGTTTGACGCTTTTTCTTGGTTCGCGTTGGAAGGAATTTTCCAGGAAAAAAGTATGTGAAACGTCAGAAGGGTGACGTTAAACTGTATGACAAAAGGATGGAATAATAAAATTTGTTAAAATTTAAAATATAATTAAAAAGGAATGTTCTTATTTTTGGTTCATTTTAATTAAAAATATTATTAAATAAAAATTAATTAATTACTTTTAATTTATAAAAATTTATTAAATGATAAAAATAAACTAATTAATTAATTTTTAAGAATAAGAGTTATTACAATAAATCAAACTGAAATTTTAAAACTTAAATTGAAAAATTAGACGGCTTAAAAATTTTATGATTGAACCCTTCAATAATATCACAGGAGTTTTTAGAATTATTATACTAACTAATATTGGCAAATTTGATTCGATTTAAAATTAATAAATTAAATTAAATTACAAAGAGATAGAAAACAATTTTAAAAACTAATTTGAAAGGCTTGTAAAACAATATTTTTAATATAAATTATTAAAATTATGATATTTTAATATTTAATTTTTATTTAAAATAAAATTAATGGTTCATTTGGTTCCACTTATGTTTTTTAGTTTTCAATTTTCGTTTTGTTCATATTTTTATTTCAAATAAAAACAAGTTTTCAATATTAATGTAATTATATTTTTATTTCTGTAGTAATTATATATTAGATATAACTTAAAGATAAATCATTTATTAAAATAAATAAATTAAAGTAAACTTTTTTCTTTAAATTAATATTAATTTTATATATTTTAATTATTAAATCAAATTTTATTTGAATTTTATATTTGAATATATTTAAATTAATTATATTTATTAATAATTATTAAATTGAAGTTATTTAATTTAATTATAAAAATTAAATTAAATTAAATTAATCATAATTAAATTAATATTTTATTTTAATTAATTAAATATATGGTATTATATTAGTTTATGATTACTAGTGATACTACGACGAGATGATGATTATATATTTTTTTTATTTTTTATTTTTTTTCCTTATGTGAATTATTTAAAAACAGTCTCTCTTATTTAGGTGTAATAATTAATATTGCGTACTACTGTAGATCTCAAGTTGCGTTCCTTGCCCCTCTCTCTCTCCCCTTCACCACAACAACTCCGCTCTCCGCCACCATGACCAACGGCCCGGGACTCTTCTCAGATATCGGCAAGAAACCCAGAGGTTCTTCCTTCACGCTTATGTGTATAATTGATTCGTATATGACGTGAGGTAGTTGTTTTGATTTTCAAAGATGGAATCTTTAAATGTTTCCTTGACTCGTATTTGTAGATCTCTTGACTAGAGACTACGGCTCCGATCACAAATTCAGCGTCTACACCTTCAGTAGTGCCGGTGTGGTACGTCACGTCTAATGCTGTATATGCATGGTCAATTCAATTATAGTTCAAACCGAAGCTTTTACTTTTAATTTCAGTTTTTCTTGATTAACGTGAACTGGCATTGGACGAATTAAGTGAATGAACATGCGGTGAATTATAAAAATTGACGTGTCTGGTTTCTGTGATCTTGTTTAATTTGAGACTCATGGTGACTCATGACTGCCTTCCCATTTTGTGATGGTGCTGCATATGACTGAATTTCTTGATTGGGTCAGTTGTCTAGTTTTCTTATTGAAATGTTCTGCAGTATGCTGGATTTACTATTTCTGGTGGGGTTTTCTTTTCAGTGTCGGGAATTGTTATAGTTCTTATTCATCCTCCATGTGTAAATGGGTTTCCTTCTCTCCTTTTTGTAATGGTTCTATCTGAAATTAATCTTGTTTCCTGTGATTTATTTCAACATGCGCACAAAGACTAAAAGGTGTGCCAAGAAGAGTAAAGTGTAGCTTCTGTTAAATGAAATTTTAGTGGATTCTGCTGTCATAGTGATATTCATTTCTACCCTAAGGTTTATGTTGATGTCCGAAAAATTATCGACTTTGATCGGTTTTGAGTTTGTCCAAAGGCGGATGTTCTTTTAAACAACTTGATCATCTTCTATCTACTCTTTAGGTTATTATTCAAGCTTCCACTCTTTCAGTTTATCAAAAAGCTAATGTTCTTCAAAAGAACTGTATCATTTCATTTTTACTCCTTTCTGTATGATTTTTCAGTCCCTCACATCAACAGCTGTGAAGAAAGGAAGTCTTTCCACTGGCGATGTGGCAGCACTTTACCAGTACAAAAAAACTCTCTTCAGTGTTAAAGTTGATACGGAATCTAACGTATGTTGTTTCTTTTCTTTGTTTGTATGGTCGCCATCAATCGGCTTCAGAAGGTTAGGATTTGACATTCATGGTCTCTGCAGATCTTGACAGCCATAACGTTTACTGATCTCCTACCATCTACAAATGCCATTGCCTCTTTCAAATTAACTGATTATAACTCAGGGAAGGTAAGAAGTCCTCGTTCCTATGAGGCTAGAATTTTGCAGTAAAGCAATTTCGTAAGAGATGCTAATTTAGATACTTGATAAATAACAATTACTTTTGCTGATGTTAAGGGATCCTAAAGTCAAGACAGTCTTGGTGGCTTCAACCTATCACTTAGGTGGAGCTGACAAGAACTTTGTGATCGTGTTGCTAAAGTAATCGTATGTGTGACGGAAACATTGGTTTCGAGTTTTGACAATCTGTTTTTGCAGTTGGAAGTCCAGTACTTCCATGACCATGCAACATTCACTGCTGCTGGTGCTCTATCTCGGTCACCTGGAGTTGATTTTACTGGCACTATAGGTACTCCTGCAATAGCTTTTGGTGCCGAGGCGAGTTACGATAGTTCTTCTGGTAATTTCTCAAAATACACTGCAGGAATTAGTGTGACAAAACCAGATGCTTACGCTTCAGTTATTCTGTAAGTCATCAAATCTATTCCCAAATCTTCTCTTTCAGTCGAATTAACG
This sequence comes from Erythroxylum shatona, assembly GCA_027568895.1. Taxonomy (NCBI): domain Eukaryota; kingdom Viridiplantae; phylum Streptophyta; class Magnoliopsida; order Malpighiales; family Erythroxylaceae; genus Erythroxylum; species Erythroxylum shatona. The sequence goes on along the minus strand of JAOSBK010000206.1, from coordinate 4,246,159 downwards.
AAACGAGAAAGTAATAGTTTTGTGTGTATCTGTTTTCATACGTCCTTTTCCGTAGGAGTGACAAAGGAGACACCATACAGGGATCATATATTCATTACTTAGATGAGTCGAAAAAGAGTGCTGCTGTGGCAGATATCACTAGGAGGTTTTCAACAAACGAGAACACATTTACTGTTGGGGGTTCCTATGCTCTTGATCCTTTGACAACGATGAAAGCAAAATTAAATAATCATGGGCAACTGGGGGCTTTGCTACAACATGAGGTTATACCCAAGTCCCTAGTAACCATCTCGGGTGAGGTCGACACCAAAGCTTTGGACAAAACACCAAGGTTTGGGCTAGCAGTAGCTCTCAAACCTTGATTGCTATCAGCCAATTATTTGAAGCACTGTTTGAAATGAATACAACTTTGACTTTTGTAATTTTTTTCTCAGCTCTCTGTGGCAGTTAAAAGGGGTGCTAGTAAGTAGTTGCCCAACAGTGCAGGTTACTCAGATTTGCAGTCACCGTGGATGGATGCCAAGACCTTGCCATTGTATTTTTGTGGGTTTTGTTTTTACTTATCGACCACTTCCCAATTTGCATGCTTCTCTACTCACCTTATATTAAGTATTGCTCTATACTGCATGAATAAGCACATCAAATGAAAGATTGTCCTTCTGCAATACGCCGAATTAGCTTCACTAAGTGACTGCAGGAGGACATAAAACAAGTTGATAACCATGTAGTAAGTGACATCATAGGTGGGTTTTAAGGTCGTTTACCACAGAGTGATGAGAGGTCTCCATATAGTGCCTTGTGCATCCCATCCGATTAATCAGAACCACAGAAGGTACATTCAAAAGCGTAGCAGAAGATAAACTTAAAAGAAATGATCATGACTGGTATATTTTTAATAGACAAAATGTGTAAAATTTCAATTCTCTGATCACCATTAGTAATACCGTACAACTTTCTCCAATTTGGAAAAGTGCATGTCCCTAGGTGGCTGCAAAGTTAATCATAATTCACTGCTATCATTCACAAGGAGGCATTTTCCAACGTCCTCCTGATCTGGAGGCATGTAGTTTGGTACTTAGAGATGTAAGTATCAGGAAAATACTAACAATTGATAAGAAAATTTGTCAGCCCTTCCTTTCACCGCTATAAAAACTGTGTGTACAAAAAATGACCAAAAATTACAGCACAAGCAACATGCACGATGAAATTCTTATCCCTATCTACCATGATTCGAGAAATTAAGATCCAAAAGGACTAAAACAAACAAGAAAGGTCAAACAAAATTAAGAACACTCTGCATAACGAAGAAAGATCAGGTAACTCATCAAGTGAAAGCTATGTAGGACGGACACGGCAAAATGGAGCCGTGTCCACATGTCGGACACGTGTCCTTGTCGGACATCAACTGACACGCGGTGAATACAGCTCGAACACATATGGAGACTATTCGGACATGGCTTAATGTAATATATGCTTCATGTTTTTTGAGAGGGGCATATAAAATACCAAATATGTATGAACTATCAAGATGTTAAAAGTCTTGAAACACATCGATCAACATATATCATATTATAAATTCTGAATTTTTTTCTTAATTCTAAATTTTATAATATATATATGTGCCGTGTCCGTGTCCACCAAAATTTAGAAGTTGATGTGTCCCCGTATCTGTGTTGTGTCGCGTGCTCGTGTCTGTGCTTCTTAGAGTGCAAGTGATTATAATAAAACACCAACTCGAATATCCATAGGAATAAGGATACGTTGCAAGTGCTACTTGCCTATTTCACTTAGAACCATTAATAAAAAAGTCAATACTTTTAACTGGAAATCTATGATAAAGTATTAGAATACTACAGGGTTTATTTCTTGCTAGTTGCGTAAAAACATCTCTACAAGTAAAGAACACAATTGCATAATGTTCCACAACATATCATATGTACAAATTTCTAAGAAGCGAAAAAAGAACTAAGATTTGAGGAACACCGAATCCTCCACACCAGTGGAGAGCGAATGAATCTAATACAAATTCTAGCTCATGCATGAATACATGATCCTGATAAATTAGCATTTCGTTTACATTAAATAAGCAAATTATACATAGAAAGTACACATGACAAGAGTATGCATACATCTAAATCTCTAAGCACGCGCTATTTGTTCACACAGAAATTAGAGGTCCACTCCAAAGTCCAGAAGGGACTATGAAAAATTAAACTACAAGACAAGCCGAAAAGAACTTCCAATTTCACAAGCTCACAGATAAGGATTTGGATAGACAACCAAAATCGAATGTGGATACGAAGCATAAACAACGAAAGCTATTAGGCAAAAATCGGAAAAGATATGAGATTTAACCATAACAAAAAATAAGTTCATATGAAGATTCTTAAGTACTCCACAGATCCAAAATGTCATTCTCATACGACACAAAAACAGCCTATCATTAAACTCGAACATGTATGAGCAAAGGTCTTCCCTTTCCTCAGTCAACGTTCTGCATGATATCCTCAGCAGTGAACTTAGTGCCCTTATCCTTGTCGGCGGCGGCGCGTCCCTTGGCCTTGCGATCGAGAAGCGACTTGCGGTCCTTGTCCAGGCGGAGCTTGGTGATGACCACCTTGGAGGGGTTGATGCCGACGTTGACGGTGGAGCCGTTAACCTTCTCCCTCGTAATACGCTCAATGTGGATCACCCACTTGCGTCGGTACACCTGCACGACTTTACCTTCTCGGCCTTTGTAGGTCCCGCGCACCACAAGGACCTCGTCGTCCTTGCGCACCGGCATGGATCGGACGTTGTACTTCTGGCGGAGGTCGCCGGAGAGCGGTGCGCTCATCAAGATACGGCGGACAGACGACGGGGCCGTAAAGTGAGCCTTCCGATTCTTACGGCGGGAGGAGGAAACCCTAGGATTGTACTTCATTGTTGTGTGCGCGTGTGTGTGTGCTGCCGGTGGCTAGCTTTTAGGGGAAGAGAGCTACTGCGGAAATGAGGAAGCGGAAGGAAGGGCACTTCGATTTTGTAGGTTATAAATAGGGTGAAGGATTAGGGTTTTATGTGGGCTTTGGTTTTCTGAGCATGGACTTTCATGCTCTGCGTTTTGGGCTCTAATCTTATCCTTCTTCTTCTTCTTTTTTTTTTTTACTTTATTAGACCTAAAAAAGGAATTATTTGAAAAAATAACATCAAATAACAGCATTATCGAATTTTTTTCAAACTTATAAAAAGGTTTTATCTGTAACACCCAAATACCTCCTGGGAGGATACATGGATGCCACCCAAGACAGAACAACAAAACCAAACATCACACTGTTATTTATTTTATTTAGAAACTCAACCCGCACACATATATTACATATCATAAATCTCAGAACAAAAATCCAAAGAATA
>JAOSBK010000206.1:4231430-4242669 GCA_027568895.1 Erythroxylum shatona | reverse complement strand
GAGAGCGGAGATGGAGCAAATGGCTAAGATGAGAGAGCAGATGGCTCAGCTTAGACAGGAGATGGAACAGTTGAAGGAGAGGCTTGGCAGTTCAGATCACCCACGATCACCACCACATTAGCTTGTCTTTGTCATTTGTTTTCTTAACATTATTGGTAACTCTTAATATTATCCATTTATCACAACATTATGAAATTGGAAAATGTTTTAAAAAAATTCCTTACCTCCTAATACCGACGGAAAATAGCATACCGTCAGAAATTAAATTTTTATTATCGACGGAATTCCTATTTCCGTCGGTGTGTTGCAAGTCGTTCATTTACATTCTCTTCTGCTTACCGACGGATTTAGGCCGTTGCTAAATATTACCAACGGTAAGTTGTTAACTTTACGTTATTTATACCGTGTTGTTAACATGTTTTCAGCTGTTGCTAAATTACCAACGGAAATATACCGTAGGTAAATTTAACTATGGTGCTTTCACCGACACTTTTGACCGTCTGTTTTTTCTGTTGGTAATTACATTTACCAACAGAATATCATAGTTTTCCGATGGAAATATCCGTCGGTAAATGACTGTTTTCTTGTACTGAAGATAGACCTCTTTTTATTAGGGTGAGAAAGATGATACAAGAAGAATGATAATAACAAACTTTTTAATCTCCTAAAAGTTCTGCCTTATAAAATTCTTATCAATGTATTTATATAATTTGGGATTACATGTAAGAAGTTTAAGTACAGTGAAATGTTATCTCATAAAAGTCTATAAGATCACATAAATTCTATTTATATATATAAAACTTTATTTTCAAGCGTCTTCACGAATCATGTCATAAGTCTAATATCTATCTCATACTTGACACCGTCACTAGTTTGCTTCTGATTTGGAAATTTCTCTAACCAATACAAAACTGGCACTAAGAATCCCAAGATCAATAAAATTATATTTTTACATATGTGTAATGATACTAAAAAATTATTTCCTCGTATCCTCAAAAATTATTTCACAATTTCAGCATATGAAACGTTTGACATTGTTGTCTATTTGCTTCTAATTTAGAAATCTCTCTAACTAATATGAGACCAGGATTGATCCCATATCCTTATCTAAATTTGATTTAACTTATAAAATTTCATTATATATCAATAATATAAGGGGGTGTTTGTTTTCTGTAATATACCAGCTGAATCGGGCACAGAATATGGTAGGAAGAAGAGAACAATCGTGAAGAGAGGGAGAAGCAGAAGAGAGCAGAAGGGAGAGTGAATAGAGGATAAGAATATTTTGTATTGATTTTCTTGTTATCCTCCCCGACAACTGTAGCAACATATATCCTCATGCTCGTATGTTTGTTGTAACCGAATACTAGAAAATAATAAAATGAAAAAAAAAACAATTTATACTAGCACAACACATTGTCTAATATTATTTAGTGGGCCTTTAGCCTTGTAGTAGGTCCTCCAAGTCCAAACCAAGTTGGGTCATAACATTTTCATTTTTATTTTTAGTTTTCTGTTTTTGTTTCAATAAAAAATCTTGTTTGTTTGAGTTTTTAGTTTCTATTTTTGGTTTTAGTTTCTTCCAGTTTTCAAAAATTATGAAAATCATGAAAAAGTAGTTTTTGTTTCTTATTTTGGTTTTTTTTCTTAATCCCATTTACTATCATTTAAATATATGTTATTTAATTATTTATTTTTAATAAAATTTATAAATAATTTAATTCAACATTATATTTAATAAATTTAAATTTATTACAAATAAAATTATGAATATTTTAATTTTATTTAATTTTTGTAATTAAATTATATATAATTAAATTTAAAATATATAAATATTGAAATAAAATTTCATTTAATAATTAAAATATATTTCAAATAAATATTAATTTAAAAATAAATTTTTTAATTATTTATTTCATTAAAATAATATAATTTTATTAATAATTTGTTAATAAATATAATAGATTAAATAAATTTATTTAATTAAAAGTAATTTATCTTTTAGTTTTATCTAAAATATAATTATCATCAATAATAAAAATACAACTATATTAATAACCAAATCGGTTCTTGTTTTTATTCGAAAAAAATAGAAACAAAAAATTAAAAACAGAAACTGAAAACTGTAATAAAAAAATATAAGTGAAATCAAACGACTCCTAAGGTTATCGTACAATTCTTTACCTTAACTTGAATTCTCTAATGTCAAACCAATGATCACTTCATATCATTTCAAACTAAATCTTATCTACCTTCACATATGTTGGAGATATTTTTCTTCAATCCTTTGGACGGTAGGCTATCCTTCACATTCATTATAGAAATAGTCTCTTTACCACACAACATGGTATCATCTAAATTTTTATATAAATTTCATAAGGAACGCAAAAAGATTATAACTCGATTACCATCCTTAATTTTAACTCTAATTAATACTTTGTATATTCAAGTTGATTCGATTAAATTTATCAATGTGATTCCTTTTTTTCCAAAATTATAGTTTGTACAATAAACTTATAAGGAATATTACTTCTATCCTCTTTTTTTATAAGAATTAAACTCATGAAATTGACATAGAAATCAAACTCATCTAAATATCCACTTAGTATAATATATCTCATAGTTCATACTTCATACCCCACCAAACACACCAGACCTTGAACCTCTGAGGACCTTCACCTTACTATTATATTAACTTAGGGTTGGCTCGTGGCTGTCTCAGGTAGAGTCGATTAGCTAAAAACAAGTATATGTCCTGAACAAGGCAAGTATTTGCTACACTTGGCAACTGTTTAGTCTACGCTTCTTGCACCAAATTTGACCTATTGCCGTCCTTATAGCAAAACAGTCTCGGGGCTGAAATTTAGAAGCTGAAATTGTCTAAACTCTAAAGATTTACCCAAGTTAGAACACATGGCCAAAGCTAACTAGTCAGTGCATGCCAGTTGTTTAAGGTTGTTTGGAATCTATGTAATCTTGTTTTAAATACAAATAAACTAGTTAAATATATACTAAATCACTTTTACTTTGATTTCTTTTATTTTAATACTCCCTCCTATCCAAAATAAGTGTCATTTTAGAGAGATTTTAATTATCCAAAATAAGTGTCGTTCACGATTTTTCATACATGTTTATAATTTTATTTCTAAAATTACCCTTTAATTTCTCTCACATCCTAATTATACAGATTACATTTTAAAGACAATTTAACATATAATTAATAAGGGTATATCAAACATTTCACTAGCTTTCTTAATAAGTGTGCATCTCTCTAAAACTACACTTATTTTAGATAGGAGGGAGTACAACATACTCTCCGCGTAACAAAAGCCTAAAAAAGATCATCGATATACGCAATCTTTTTCTTGTATTTTTTTTATAAAGGGGTTGCTTTTGTTACTTATTATACAGCTTTGTTATGTCATATTTTGATTTTCTATCTATTTTTAACTAAATTGACTTAAAATGTTTAAATTATAATATCACAAAATAAAAATAAAATTAAATAGAAGCTCAAAAGGTCTAATATATTAAAGCCAATGTGTAAGATATCAATATCAATCCAGCCAAGAGAATTTGGGTCAGAATCCATAAACATAAATGATTCAAGCAAAGGTTATTTAAGGAGAGGAGTTAATGTCTGCATTTATGATTCATCACATGCACGCATTAATACCACTTCTTCCTTCACCTCTCCCGCACGGACGTGTCTCTCTTTCCTCTGCAAAACCATCTCCGATCCCAGAGAGCTCTTTAATGGCATTAACAACACCATTCAAGAGGCTTTGAAACCGCGAAACCTCTCAACCATCTTTGAGATAGAGAACAAAAGGAAAGAGAAGAAAATAGAAGAAATGAACCCAAAAATGAGTAGCATGTGGAATGATCATCTAGGGGCTGTCGACACCATCTATGAGGAAGAATATGAATACTCCTCTTCTTCTTCATCTCCTTCTCTCTCACCTTCTCCTTCCTCTCCTCCCACACCTCTCCACTCTAGAGTTCAGTCATGGTATAGAGTACAGATCGTGACCTCTCTCTCTCTCTCTAAATCTCTCTCTGCTTTCAAGAACAATCCAATTTAATGCGTGTTTGTTAATTCTTATAGGACGCTGGCTACTGGGAAGAAGACAGACGTCATGATATATGTTCAAGGAACATGTTTTCATCTCCACAAGGTCAGTTTTCTCTCCCGTCATTACTATTTTCTTATATGTTGTCTTCTCGTCTTGTTCTCGTATTATATTTAATTTGTGATCTCCGAGGTTTCAGAACTTCCTGTTTGTCTCCAACTTCTAGAACGCAACTCAGGATTAGATGTTAGCTTCTTTCTCTTTCTGTTAGAACAAATCATTGATTGAACAATAAAAGTACTATTAATCGAACTGGGAAAATGCAGATCTTTAATCACCAATGTGGCTTACCAACAGCCCTGGGAAGTAATCAGTAGCATAGCAATTTCATAGCTAATCTGGGATTTTCTTAATCTCCATAAAAACAGATTCCTGTAGCTTTAGTTTAAGGGTTAATATCTTCTTAAGGTTGATGGCTTGGCAATCATTTTATCTTCCTCTTGAGGATACAAACTGGGAAAATGCAGATCTTTAATGACCAATGGGGCTTACCAACAGCATTGGGAAGTAATCAGTAGCATAGCAATGTCATAGCTAATCTGGGATTTTCTTAATCTCCATAAAAACAGATTCCTTTAGCTTTAGTTTAATGGTTAATATCTTCTTAAGGTTGATGGCTTCGCGTGAATAGTTGGGCAATCATTTTATATTACTTGTGTTTCCATGGTCTGATAAGAAGCTTGTCCCACACAAATTATTGATTTGATCTTTCTAATCATTGTTCTTCTCCTTAAACCAACATGAGGAAGCTTCCCTTAATACTCGACAGTAACATTAATCACTTTTTTCTCGAGAAAAGGGTGTCCTAGCCTTGTAGCCACCTACCTTTCGTTAAAATTAATGGCTTTTTCCTGAAAAGATGGTCCAGTTACTAAAACGGTAACGACATGAATGCCTAACGGCTTTAACACATTGGGACATGTTAATTGCCACCATTGCTTCGTTTGTCTCTTTCTCTTGTGTAGAGAACCAAAAGCCAACAGATGTGAATTGAATGTCTGAACAAAAAAGGGTTATAATCCATAATTGATCTAACCTCATCAAGAGCGCAGATAGAGATGGTTGGTATTGCATGGAATTAGCTATGGTCTGTCAGCTTTGTAGTTGAAGGGTGCTAATTAGTAATTAGTCCTTAAGTTAGAGGGCATTTCTTACATTATCATTCTTACATTGTATGGATATAGGAACCGTTGACATCAAGGAGTCTCTATTTCAAGCGTCAACTAACGGAAGTCTCCCAGATTACGCTGCCGTTGAACCTAAGAGCCGACACGTTCTGTCTAATAGCTCAGTATTGCTACGGAGCACACACAGTCATAACGCCGTTCAATGTAGCGGCGCTGATGACGGCTGCCGAGCTGCTGGAGATGACGCAGACTAACGGTAGGCGGGACGGTGACTTGAAGCAGATAACCGAGACGTACTTCTGCCGCGTCATCGCAGTCAATCGAGAGCTGGCGTCGGTCGTGTTCCGTTACTGTTTACAACTGCTTCCTGAGTCCGAAACGATGGCGTTTCTCGTCAGCAGATGCCTGGAAGCGTTAGATTTTACGAAGTTGGAGGCGTGCCTCGACGAGGTTATAGATTTACCCGCCGAGAATTTTCAAATAATCGCCGAGTCTATGCAACGCAGGTTTATCAGCCACGACATGCTCTATAGAGTCATTGACCTCTACATCAAGGTAAGGCTTAAAAAATTACACATCTTTAGTCTTTTTTCCAAATTATATAAACTGGATCTGTTAAGTTGGCCTTATATTAAGATCACATCAAAAATTGACGCTGTTAACATATATATTATATATCTAATTAATTAGTTTTGACATTGTTTAGTAATTGAACCTATAAGATATTAATTGGATGATGATAGTTAACCAATAATTCTTGTTTGAATTGGATTTAAAAAATTATTCGGGATAATCTTCTAATTGTGATAAAGTTCTATCTCTAATTGATGTGTATTTTGGTAAGATGTAGTATAGATTAAGACAGTGTAGTTATTGGGGTAGTGCTGAAATTTTGGTGCGGAGCGTTAATTGAATTTTGAAAAAACAACTGAAAGTGTGTGTGTGTGTTCTGAGTTGGTGACATACGGTTAATTGATTTTTGGTTGAAACATGTGTGTCTTGTGCCGTATGGAGTGATTGGAAGTTCTTAGTGTTAGAAGCATGCATGTGAAATAATTGGTGATGTGTGTTGCGAATTGTTAATTAATCGTGTGAGAGTAAAGCCTTAATGTTCACAATTTGGCATTGAGCTGTTGAAGCAACTCATAGTTGGACAACTTTTGAGTATTACGTGTGCTTTTTCTGGCTTGAGAGTTTATCGGATTTGCATTGAGTTGTCTGGGAGCTATTCACATTGAACATTCATCTTCTTGAGTGTTTCGTAGTTGGGCTGTCTTTGGGGATTGGGTGTATCTTCTATTGTGAACTACTTGTTAACCAAGTAGTTGCAACCTGATTCTGAAGTTGGTGTGGATCAGCCTAATAGGTGGACAATTATTCAGATATATTTCAAGAGAACATGTTGGGAAGGCCTTCTTTTATTTCAAGTATATTGTTATTTTTTTCTTAATTGATTGATCATTTGAGTTATTTTTATTAATTATCTTTCATTAAGAGTAGTAGAGAAAAATTCTCTGTCCAAGTTAATACAAGTTGGTCGTATTATTTAGTGTGAAAATCTTTTACGACAAATAAGATTGAAAGATAGTATTAAGTATTGAGTGGCGTCGGCTCACAAACAAGGACGGAGCCACATTGGGGGCAAGTGCACTGGCTCCAAAAAGTTTTATATAAAAAACTTATTATTTTAAGTTTTTGACCCTATAAAAAAAATAAAATTATACTTTCATTAAAACTTTGCCCCCCCTAAAAATAAAATTTTGTTCTTATTAAAATTTTGCTCCCACTTAAAAAATTTTCTGGATCCGTCCCTACTCACAAAAGTCAATTTATTACATTTCGATAAAAATGATTAAGTTAGATAAGGGCTCCGCAACTATAGATAAACTGCACCGAATTACGTTAATAAATCTCAGTGTTCATTTATCTTTTGTTCTTTTAATTTTTGTGATTTTTTTTTGTGTTTGCTAAAATAGAATCGGAATGTTTACCCCCAAAAAAAAAAATCATCTCTTCAATTTTTCAGATGCTTTACGGTTTTGTTCTGTCTCTTACAATTTTTGACGCAGGAACACGGTAGCAAGATTACTGAAGATCAAAGAGCAGAGATATGCAACTTCGTAGATTGCGACAAGCTCTCACAACCCCTTCTCTTGCACGCAGTACAGAACCCTAGACTGCCGCTGAGATTCGTGGTCCGAGCCATGTTGATGGAGCAGCTAAACACCCGCCGTACGATCAACACAACTCCGGCGAACAGCCACCACGTCCATAAACGCAACCACCACCATCTAAACGTATTCGGAGGAGATTCATCAACGACCTTAGGCTCTATCCTCCGACGGGACGCAGCCACGAGAGAAGCTGTTCAACTCAAAGCAGAAATGGAGGCCACAAACTCGCGCATACAGAGCTTGGAGAAGGAGCTAGCTAGCATGAAAAAGCTCTTGCTGAAGTCTGAGAAGGAGAGAAATTTAATGGAGAAGAAGTTGGTCAAGTCGGAGAAGGAAAATAGGGTTTTGGAATGTGGTTTACGAGAGAATGTTATGCGTGAGCTTGAGAGGGAAGGGAGGAGCGTAATGGAGTCGCCTAGGTCTGCAAGTTTCCACTACGGTCCGAGGGAGGCAAAGGTCGAGAGGGGTCAAACCGGGTCTACTTCTTTTGCTAGTACCTTCAGGTTCGGTTTGAAAGGACAAGCTAGCATCGCAGAAGTCTCTGCAACATCAAAGCCTTCTTGCGATAATAGAGAACATAAAGGATGGATTAGCAGATTAAAGAAAACATTAGGGATGCCAAAATCTTCTTCCAGATTTAGCAAAGAAGATGCAAATGGGACGATGAGAAATTTAAATGAAGTCCTTGTTGCTGATTCCACTTCTCAGAACTCGGTTCACTCTTAAGCATGGATTCTTCTTTTCTATTTTGTATTTCGCTTCATGGGTTTTGATAGGTCTAGTTTGCTTTCCTTTGTAATTGAATAATCCGCGATTTTTTTTATTAACGGGGGAGTGTGGAGAGTTGAAGAACGATTTAATAGTATGTAACTAATCCTTTAGCGTATAACTCGTGTTTGCTCTACTTATATTAATACTGGCTATTGTCTTCATTAGATGGGCACAACAGTTTTGAGTTTTCGTCACTATAAGAAAAGAAAGAATTAGCGAAAGTAACTTACCGACGGCAAATATACCGTTGCAAATTATCAACGAAAATTTTATTTCCATCTGTAAAATTGACGAGAAAATTTTCGTTTAGCGACGGTACTAATATCTGTCCCTAAATATGAAAGGAAATCATCCTGACAAATTTTGCGATGAACTTTAGCGACGGTATAAGATATTCGTCGGTAAAAAGGCGAAAATTACCAACGGAAAATCTATTTCTGTTAGTAAAATTGACGAAAAAATTTTCGTTTAGCGACGGTACTAATATCTGTCGCTAAATATGGAGAGAAATCATCCCAGTAAATTTTACGATGGACTTTAGCGACGGTATAAAATTTCCATCAGTAAATTTAATGATGATATAAGATATCCGTTGGTAAAAAAGCGGAAAATATTAGCGATTTTTTTTTTAGTTTATCTACTGAAATTTCTGTCGGTAAATTCTTTTTAAATTTAAACTCACCCGACATCTCCCCCACCTGTATCTTCTTCTTCCTTCTTCCTGTGTCTCCTCTTCAGTTTTCTTCTCTTCGGTTTCTCTGTTGTGGACTCCTTTTTCGCTCGTTGGTGTTGTCTTCTCTGACCATTGTCATCGTGTCCCACCTGTCATTTCCTCCTTCTTCCTCCTCCAGATCTACCGCTGAGTCATTGGAGCTACTACGTCGTCAAGGTATTTTTGTCTTCTTCGTGCTCTCTTGTAATCGATTAACTGTTGCATTTAGGGGTTTTTATTAAGAGGTTTTATGATTTTAACTTTCCTTTTCTTTCCTGTTTTGATTCGGTGAGGGGAATTGGAGCTTTGGAAGTGTTAAGCAAACAATGAAGAGACTAGAAGAGGCTACGGTCTCTTGTAGAGGCTCCAAAAGAGAGATGTTGTTGAAAAGATGGTTGGTTGTATGCTCAAAAAGGTCGAGAAATTTGTGGCTAGTTCTGCTGAAGAAAAAGGAAGAATCTTGAAAAACACCTCGTTAACGATGATGCGAACTTTTTTTTTAAAAAATTAATTTTATTTATTGACGGAAAATAAAATTTCATCGGTAAAATGATCGATATTTACCAACAGAATATTTAGATCCGTAGGTAAATTTACCGACGGAATATAGAATATTTAAATCCATAGGTAAATTTACCTATAGCCGTTTTAACGACATCGTTGTTCGTCGATAATTTCCGTCGCTATTTTATATTATCGACGGAATGCAAATATTTTATGTAGGTAATTTCCGTCACTAAATGACCTTTTTCTTGTAATGCGTCTAATTTAGTACTTAGGTTAAGTAAAATGTGATTAATGTTTTATATATTATTGTAAAAGTTAAATTTTTATTTAAAAATAATTTATGGAAATTTTACTTTAAAGACGATTCATAAATTATTTATGTTTCATATAGTCACTTGAAAAACCTATAAATTAATTTAAAATTTTATAATTAATTAAATTGGAATTTGAAAGTGAAGTTTATTTTATGTTTAGAGTTCGTCATGGACATTTTAAAAGAAATTTGAACTGAATTTTCATTAAACTCGACATAGGATAGTGATAATGTACTACGCGGTAAAACCTCAAGAGATGAGGCAAGGTGATCACTCCGACCGGACCATGTTGCCGGCAGTGGACTTGCTCAAAATGATCGTGTACGGTTGAGGAGGGTATTGAATTTTTAATATGGACAGATTGTAGAGTCTACTAATAAGAATTAGGCTTGGGTTAATTATTATTCAAATAACTAAAAGTGGTTGTTTAGATAGTTAATCCTTATCATTTATAAATCCTTTAATATTTTCATGTTTAGTCAATATGAGATATTCTAATACTCCCTCTTAAGTGCAATTAGAACTGGACATCTAGTTATCACTTGAAATATACGCAGTAATAACCAGACCGGACCATTAGGACTGGACATCCAGACAGACAATCAAGAAATTAATAATTCGGACCAAACTTGCTCTGATACGTATTAAATTTTAATGTAGGCAGAGTGTAGAATTCACTAACAATAATTGAGCTTCAGTCAATCATTATTCAAATAACTATAATTAATTATTTAAATAATTGATCCTTATTATGTATAAATTCTTTAACATTCTCATATTTAATAATTATTTTATGTAACACTCTAATAGAGCGTCATGCTGGTGCATGTCATGGAGCACTTGATATGTCCCCTACCTCAACTCATTCAGAATGGACGCCATTTCCCACCAACCCCAAGTGCGAGTACAAATCAGATTTCCTAAATTTAATCATATGATGCCCTTCCAATTCAGCAAAATAATGCACGATCAAAGCAGATGTGATTGTGACTATCATTAATTAACCTCAAAGATTAGGAAAGGCGAATCTTATGAATCTTTTAATTTTATTAAAAAGTAAAATAATAAATAATAAATTATTTTTTATTAAATAAAAGTTAATATATCCGGTGCATAAGACTTCTCACTTTATGAGTGTTTAGAAAACGTCTATTACCTTATGGTCATAGAAAAAGAACTTTACCGGTTACTATAACACTCATCTTCAAATTTTATTAATAAAATTAACGTATTCAATACACAAGGCTCCTTATTTTGTCGTGATTTAGGGAGAGTTATAATGTATGTAGTCTTCCTTTTTATTTTTACAAAAAAGCTGTTTATGTTATTTGAGTCATCATCATCCAGTCCGAAATTTCGCAATAAAGCAGAGTCTGGGGAGGTCCGATATTACGCAGCCTTATTCCTACATAGTAGAGAGGTTATTTCCGGTGGACCCACATGCAAATGAGACAATAGAATAATGATGCAGGTAACAGAAACAATTCAAAACACATAAAAA
>JAOSBK010000206.1:4186929-4223158 GCA_027568895.1 Erythroxylum shatona | reverse complement strand
GCTACATATACTCTCTGTAGTATATTCATCTTATTGTACTTGAGTCTCCATTAGAAATGGGACTCCAATATTCACTCTTGATTCATTTCCTTATTCATTTCTTACTACCACATCTATACTATTCATGTAATCTTTATCAGTTAACTGTTTCATCCTTGTTTATTAGTCATTTTTAATAACTCAAGAAGTTCAATTCTGTACCATCAAGATCATTTCATCTTATTTGAAGATGTAGTTATGACCATTCTCTAATTACTAACATTCGCTAATAATACCTGGATTCCAATCAATGCTAAACAACATTTCCATTTTGTGTCCGCCATGATCGTGGTGAAAAGGTTCATGATTGTGATTCATTTTACTCGAATTTATCATCCATAGTAGCATCATTAATGATCTTAATCTATCCCCGATTGATCTCTGTAAGGACTTTGATGTATTATTCTAAGTCATCTTTACATGGGAATCATAACTAACAATTGTTTAACAAGTTATAGATTATTTCCTACATCATTTCCATATATATAATACACATGTGCTCATTATTCCCACTTGTCATAGTGATCCCATTCAGATATGTACTCATAATACCAAATTAACTTAATGTTAACAACTTTTACGTATGTCACTATGATTATCTCACCTTCCAATTACCATCATATCATCATACATATGTATGTTCGCAATCAGTACAAAATTTTAGATGCATAATTCTCTTGAAATTTCGATCTCAATTTCACAGGGCACATTTACTAACAATCATTTCAAGTCCAATTTAACCTCTCAAGGTTATACAAAATTTTATTTTCTTTCGACATAGCTTGTACACTTTAAATCTCATCACTTGTATCTATATCACTTCTTCCCTTAATCAATCCCTGACAATACATTCATATCTATTTCACATTTGGGGATATATCATCACAGTATAATAATTGATGTTGTATACTATAATACATTCACCAATACAACTACATTGAATCTTTATCTGTAATATCTAACCATATATTATTTCTCATTTCTGATCACATTCTAACAGATCATCATTCTTCTCATTATTTATATCAGCTCAAACTTTTAACAAATACTTATGTGTCTGACTCATGTAAATGTGATTCAGACTGGGGATCAGTTGTTGCTGCCTGTTATGGCATGTCTAAAATGCATATAACTTGACACATTTTTTGATAACGCCCTTGTAAGATACTAAATCTGGGCTCTGATAGCAAAATGTAACATCCCACTCTTGCAAGAATAATAACTTGATACTCGGTGTTTGATAAAACTATAAGACAATTTGATAACAACACTACTCTCGATGAAGACAACCAGAGAGAGAGCTGCAGGAACAATTTGTCATCTATAACACCTAACTACGTGTTCTCTCACATGTAACACATTTTTCACCGAATCATTAGTCCACGTGTCACCATGCATGCAAGTCATTTGTCATCAATTTAGTCAGTCCACGTATCACACTCTAATTGGTCCATATTTCAATATTTTTTTAGTCCAAAAATATTTCAAATTTCAAAAATTCATGAAATTCATCAAAATTTTTGAAATAATACTAACAGACTCCAAATAATTTTTTACCACCAATAAATCATAATTCACATTTTAAATCACATTATTCAGTCAATTATACCTGAAAAATGTTAATGAATGTATGAACAATTATTTTAATATGACAACAATAAATATTCACATGTGTGTGAATATACAATGATGCATGAGCATGCATTGCCCTTCTAATTTCTCACAGCATGCTCAGTTCACAATTTTGGGATCTAACCTTAAACATGGGATGTTACAATTAATTTTTGAATTCTTCACACCAGAATTACAATTTTACTTCTTAAGGAAAACTGTAGCTTTATGTCTCTAGTTTCATTTGAATTAATAATCACCTCATTTGGAACTTTATATTTCAAGATGTAATCAAAATACCGAAGTATGTTCAGTAAATTATTCCAGTTCATTCTATTCCAACAAATTCTCACACTTTCATTCAATCAATCTTTTTCAAATCAATTCAAAACGCTACCAATTTTATGGAGAGGTAGAACAATGTGTTATGAGTCTATTGGTTTAAGTCTCATGTCATTTGGATATCGGGGAGCAAAAGTTATGACAAAAAGAGCAAAGGAAGTTCAGAATTTTCTCTCTTCGGAAAGTATGAAAGTCGCGATCATGCACATATATGATCGCGACATTCCAGGTGCTTCAACGATGTCAGCACGATTGCGACTTCGCTACTTCCTCAGAGAAGTCACGATCATGCAGAAGCACGATTATGCCTTTCTCTCTTCTTCATTTCTCCATAAATATGAAACCCAATTTTCATATCTTCTTCCATTTTATTCCACAATTTCTCCATTCCTAATTCATATATTCAGTCTTTCTAACCCATTACAACCTCTAAACATATCAAATGCAGACTTATATAGTAATTGATCAAAACTGAAACTTCACATACACTTTCTCTCTCTACTGTGTTTTTAAACTTTTTGCACTTTTCTATCTTTCGTCTGATGCATTTCTTTTCACTTTCCTCTACACTTTCACTAATCTCCATTTAACTCGAAATATCACAATCTTAATACACTTTTTGCTCATTTCATACAATAACAAATTCAATCCCTCATCTAAGTCATTCAGTTTATTTATTCACCAAAACTATACTACGTAAACTTCTCATGCATGTATATATATTTACACCGTAAACATCATCAGAGTTACTTATGTGATTCAGTAATATTGCCAACGGAGAGAGTGAATCACTCACGTAAGAATAATAACTTGATACTTGGTGTTTGGAAAAAGTAGAAGACAATTTGATAACAACACTACTCTCAGTGAAGACAACCAGAGAGAGAGCTGCAGGAACAATCTGTCATCCATAACACTTAACTATGTATTTTCTCGCATGTAACACATTTTTCACTGAATCATTAGTCCACGTGTCACCATAGATGTAAGTCATTTGTCATCAATTTAGTCAGTCCATGTATCACACTCTAATTGGTCCATATTTCAATATTTTTCCTAGTCCAAAAATATTCCAAATTTAGAAATTCCTGAAATTCACCAAAAATTCTGAAATAATACTAACAGTTTCTAAATAAATTTTTACCACTAATAAATCACAATTCACATTTTAAATCACATTATTTAATCAATTGTACTCGAAAATATCAATGAATACATGGACAATGATTTTAATATGACAACAATAAATATTCACATGGTGTGAATATACAATGACACATGAGTATGCAGTGCCCTTCTAATTTCTCACAGTACGCTCAATTTACAATTATGAGGTCTAGCCTCGAACATGAAATGTTATAATAATAATCTATAAATAAAAAAAAATATTTAGCATTGCATAACGTGACTGTATAGGGACCACTAACGTCTGTATGTATTAGATCCAATAAAGCAGAAGCACGAGTTGACCCTTTTTTCTTTATCTTGGTCAACTTACCTCTATGACAATTGATACATGTTTCCAAATCATGGAAGTCCAGAGTTGAAAGAATGTTATCTTTTATCAATCTCTCAACCCTCTCCCTGGAAATGTGGTCAAGACGTTAACGTCACAACATATACGATGTTTCCTTTATGAAGGCTCTCTTTCAAGTAATAGGTTCGGAAACATAAGAAGAGGCATATATTTTGTTAAGAGTAAGACACATTCTATATAATCTGTAGGATAAGAAGACAGTTTTAATATGTCTTGCATTAATAGAAATGTTTACAACCGAAGTATCAAATACAAAATGATAGCCTTCTTTATCCAAAACTGATACAAAGATCAAGTTCCATCTAAAAGATGGTATATAACTTAAAATTAATACAAAACCCGTATCGAGGTTCAAGCCTACATCTCCTACAAACAAAACATCCACCTCTTCATTGTTGCTGACCATTAGCTTCTCCTCTCCTTTAGTCAGCCTTCTCCTGGATCTGAACCCCTGCATTGTGAAAGCAACATAATTAGAAGCTCTACTATTTAATCACCAAAAACTTGATGTGGTTATAGCTACATTAGATTCATGAATCATATAGGCTGAGAAGTTACCTGACAGTTTCTGCTTAAATTTCCATTGCTTGTACTTCAGGCAATTGGCCTTCCTATGCGCCTTCTTCTTACAAAAGAAGCACTTTATACTCTTTATGTCATGTGGGCCCTTAGCAATATTGCACTGTCCAGTTTGAATTTGTGAAGAGGATTTGGGTTTCTTACCCTTACCCTTAGGTTGTTGGGACTTTGCTTTTCCTTTACCTTTGGCAGCTACACACAGGATTGTATAAGGAGAACTCTTAATCTTCTCCTTAGTTACAACACACCGAAAAATCAAGACATTGATGTCCCATGCCTCATTCTGAGAGATGTACGATGTCGCCAACATCTCAAACTCTCGTGGGATAGTATTAGATACCTGATGCATTATGAGCGTATCGGGAATAGGTACATCAAGTGCCTTCAACTTACTCTGAAGGTGAACCATCCTGATAATGTACTCTCTAACGCCTCCTTCTCCTATATACCTTATATAGAACAATTCTTTAATCAAGGTGCTTTGCTCCGTATGAGAAGACACCTTGTACCTCTGGGAAATGTTATCCATAAACTCCTTTGCTTTGATCGTATCCGGTATTCACTTGGCAGATGATTTGGGATCGACCTTTTGATGGTCAAATAACACATCCTATTTTACCGCTCCTAGATTGTCATAGCTACTTTATCAGCTTCTGAGCTGATATCAATAAGTGGAGAAGGTCTCTCGATATGCATCGCTATATTGACATCAACCATCTCCAGGGCAAACTCAATATCCTTCTTCCGTTTGTTGAAATTGAAATCATTTAAGGTCTTAATTGTGACAACATTGTTGTTTACATAAAATTTGACTACAAGATAGAAAAGACAATGTAAAGATCAGTATAAATGCAGGATAACAGTGACACTTAAAGCATTAAAGCAATATCTATATAGAGAATCCAATCACACATATTATGAAATACCTGTCGGCTAAATACATAATATATGCAATTAGACCTCTACATGAAAGCGATCGAAGTACAAACCATCAAATCTCATGATATTACCACCTGTGGGTGAGTAGATAATTCAAGTTACAACTTTCTTCCATCTAATGCTTTTATGTACATCTCAAAATCTTATATAAGGTCAACACCTATGGACAGAATAACCAAACATGAGACCAGAGATATCTCCCAATATGCAAGTGATACAATCCAAATACTGACTTGAAAGGCCACTGTGGTAACTGTAACCTTACCAGTACCTAAAAAGACCACAAATACAAGAGATACATCCTTATATTAACCTCACATTCTATATGGGCATAATGTATGTGAAAATTAGTTATAAATGCAAAAATCAAATGCACAGTCAAATAATCAAATATTAGTATTAAAAATATTGTCTTTAAATTTTATTTGAGACTTTTATTTAAAAATTTCTCAATAAGAGTCACTTTCTTACTTTTCCGAATACCGAACCTACCACACGAGACATCAAACCTTAAGTATTTCCCTTATGTGTAATTCGGAGTACAAAAATGTACTCAAAATTAGTTTTAAAAAGCTTTAAAACCTTTTTCTGGAATCCAATTACCAACATAGTAAATCTAGAAAATTTGAAAAAACACTTTAAAAATTCCACCGACCCAAAAACTGACTCAAAAGGACCCATGACAACTTTATGGGCATTCTGAAAATTTGCTTTTTTCTAATTTCTTGTGTTGACGTCAACACAACACTATGTGCTGACGTCAACAAGCGTCAAGCCTGCGTCTGGCAAGGGGCACACGAACGCGTAACGACATGCACCAAATGCGTCTGGCGCGTGCATCGTACACACCTGCCATGCCCATACGTGCTTTCATTGTACGATGCGTGCATTGCAAGCGCCACCACGTGCCTGAATCACTACAATCTACATGTCGAGACAGATGGTAGGTGCGTGCGATGCACATGCTAGCTGTCTCGCGCCCGTGGGAGAATAGGCCACGAGAGGGGCGTGCCTCGTGGAGCCACGTGGGAGGACGTGATTTGCACGCACCAACCAAACCACCTTATGGCGATGGGCGATTCCGGTGATTTTGGGACCCTTTTTTTACATTTTTTTGGCCTGTTTTCGACCCATTTTTCATAGTTAGCCTTATGTATAGCACTTTTATGTAAATATATATGCAAAAAAAAATCGAAAAACGAATCAAAAACTTATGAAAATCATAATGGATAAAAACTAGAAAACCTTCGTTTACGGCAACCATATCATGTAACCGTTTTGCTATCACGTGTAACACGTAACATAGACCTTATTACGTATCCTGGATCGTTCATGAAAGGGTTAAAAATGAAGAAAATGCGGAATATGTTATTTCGGTTCCATTTTGACTTCCAAAGCGATTTTTGTGGCCAAAACGAGCTCCAATCTCCCGGAACCTTCACGGAAAACGTTCATCGACATGTGGTTAACACTTTTCTACAATTTTCTCAATATGTAAGCACTCTAATGAGTTAGTGAATTCGTATAGTTACGAATGATATGAGCAACTGCAAGATACTTTAACCTTTATATATAACTTTTATATCGGGTTTCCTATCACAAGTTCGATATGGATCTCATCTATATTAATCAGGATCTATTTTTTCCTAAATTTTGACCTATTAATTTAAATTATTTATTGGTCACTTTATTATCGTAGATAACTTAACTAATAAGGTATTGAAAAATCGAAAAATATAGTTAATAATTGTCCATGAGAAAAGACAAAATTGTGAATCGGATGTTTAGAACGAAAAAGGAGTAGATCTTTATAGCGTAATTTGATTCTCCTGTCCTTTTAGTTTTGGCTTTTTGAGTTTCGAAACCTGTGTTCAGAAGCATCGGTATTGAGTTTTGGGGAACATCGGTTACTGGAGAAGCTCTTTCAGAGCTGCGGGATCTCATTCCACGCACTTTCCACAAGAATCATGAAGGTTTGTAGCTATTGACTTTTGAATGCTTGCTTTCTTTTGAATTTTGTGTTTGTCAAACATCTGCAGTTAATACCGTATTGCCATTGGCATTTCGTTGTGGTTGGGAAATTTTCTCTAATGACTGATTTCTCTCGAGTTGTTCGATGATGTGGGTTTTTTGATGCCTAGTTCACTTTGTGTTATGTGTTCCTTGTGTGCAAATTCATCTTAACCCTTTTAAACCATGTACACATTCTTAATCTTTGAGAGAATGAGATTCATCACTATCATGTTCAGAATAGCTAGGATTTCATAAGAAGATACCATCCATTTAATCTCTAAACCTGGCGTGGAGACTCATAAGAACTTTTGAATAGAGATGGACATGGAAAGGAGATTTAAATCCAGATCCTTAGGTGTTTGTATCTTCTGAATTTGGCATACAGGAGAGAATCACTTACCAGTTCTAAACAAATGTTTTTTTTTACTGAATTTGCTTGTAACTGTTGCTGTAAAGACCATGGTATATGTATTCTGTTTTGAGTTGTTTTGCTCTGTTTTGATATGGCAACCATTAGCTTAATTGCTTGTCCATCTTTTTTATTTCCCTGTGCAATGTCTTTAGGCAATTAAAGAATTAAGCATCGAGACCAAGAATTGAGAGAAACTCTAAGCACTTTCTATAGAAGATCTGATAACTATCCTGGTAACTGATATCTTTGTGGCTGTGATCAGGTGCTGGATTGGACATTTATAAAGCAAGTGGTTATGGTTGCAGATTCCCAATGCACTTGACAGCAAAGTTACTCTGAATTTTGATCATGTAAAACAAGGTCTAAGAGTTTATGAAGGTAAGCTGTATCTTTGTTTGATGTTGTTTCTTGAAGGTAATTTATCCTGTTTTTCTTCTGTACTATTGTCATAATTGATCATTTTCTTTCTTCCGGACCTAAAGAAAATAGATTCAGTTCCAACTAGTATCATTAGTAAATCTGAAGACATCAAGCAGATGCTAGAGGAGCTTGGAATTGAGAAATGAAAGTAAACTGCACTTCATGGAGGAGTTGGTAAGGAGGAACAAAATCAAAGGGCTGCTGCCCTAGCTGCAATTTTGGCTGCTAGGTCACAAATTAAAGAGAATGCAAATAAGATTCAAATGTAGATACCAAAGCTCCTTGAGGTTTTAAGATTGTAAATGCTGCATCTGCTTCATTACATGGAAGAAGGGTTGTGGCAACAAAAACTACATTGAGTGATAAAACAACTGCCTATATACTCATGCATATGGCTGGTGAGTAAATGAAAAATTTGTCAGTTTTTTCACTTTGAATGTTTATTTCACACAAAAACAAATAACATGACCCAATCAATGATCACTTTGGAGCATGAAATTGAAGATTCTGGGGGATTAATAATCTGTTGTTATAATTTCTTGGCCTTAGTTTCTTATCTGGCACTTTCTAGTTGACTTAATTGCCTCGGTTTCTCCACCATGATGTGCACTTCCAGTGTTAGTCAGGACCTGAACAGTTTTGTTTTGATGTGCCGTTATCATGAATTTATTTTTCCCAGAAAGGTTATACCCAGCTGCTTACAACACATGGCGATGTTAACATTGAGCTGCATTGTGATATAACCCCAATAACATGTAAGAATTTTATCGCCTTTTTGGACATGGATACTACGATGAACTACCTTCCGGTAGACTTAATATGATATTTTTTGGGTATTTGAGATGCTTTTAGAACATGTATGTTGAATAGGTCATATCCACCTTGTGCAGGAATTTTATGATTCAAGGTGGTCATCCTGCTGGGACTGAGAGGCAAGGTGAATCTATATGTGGTGATATGGTAATTTCTTTGCATTTGGGATACTCTTGGAACCTGCATGTTGAATTGTCACATCCACTTTGTGCAGGAATTTTATCATTCGAGGTGGCGACTCTACTGGGACTGGGAGAAGAGGCAAATCTATTTGGTTGAGCTGTTGATGGCTTGACTGCATTACCTGCAAAGTGAAAGTTCCTATTGATTGTTGCTTGCACAGCTAACCGTAAACATTACACATATTATTTCCTGCTCAAAAGTATATATTTAGTTTTCTAGCAATACTTTATGAATCTTCAATCTTCTTAGTATTGTTGAGAAGTTAAGTACTGTGTAGCTCAATCCTTACACAAAACCTGACTAGGAAGAAGAGCAGGACAAGGTCAAACACAAGCAAGGTGCTTCGTAGGAGGAAAATGTCATTTATACACCCTTTCATTTTCGCTGCCGTCATTTAAGTTGGTTGACTTTAACTGAGAATCACATTAGTGTGGAGGTTGGCTTGTGTTAGATCAATCTGGACACAATACAATCGAATCTGGAAATGATGGTGGTGGTGGGAAACATTTGAAAACAACGAATTCTCCAACTGAAGCTGCGGCCAGCCATTGAAACCGGTTGAACCATGACTGCTCTGGCAAAGAAATGAATATTCTGACTTCTCTGCATCCCTGTATCTTGCAATGGTGGTGGGGGAATATTAGTCAGTATTGTATCAGTTGAACTGTAAAATATTCTTGACAAGTGGTGAAACTTGAAATGTAAAATTTTGAGACAGCATTTGTTTAGCATAGGGAATTGTTTTTGAAGTTTGCATGTACAATAAGTTCATAGAATTAGTTCTGAGCAATTGCAGAATTGTGTTAGAAAGTGCTTGTGCCTCTGCCACAAGTATGTGCCAAAGTGACCATGTGTAAAGTGAAAGGGAAGCTAAAGTGCCAGCTTCCTTTCCTTATTGCAGCCTTTGAACATAAAAACATTATTGAGTGTGAATTGTCATAATCTCCTGGTGGAATCTCTGGACCATTATACTTGCTGCTTTCTCACCACTTACATCTCTGCTTTCAATATAATAAGACCCTCTATTTATTTTCATATCAATTTCTAACTTTTACCACCACAAACCTTTGGTGATTATTTAAATTTTAATTAAAAAATATTAAATAAAAGCTAACTGGGTTATTCTGGTTTATGAAAACATATTAATTTATAAAAATCGGTTCATTAATTAATAAATCGGTTATTTTTTAATAATAATGATTATTAAGATAAATTAAATTCAAAAATTGACCGATTCAAAATTTTAGAGTTTAAATCGGTTATATTTGTTTATTTTTTAATCATTAAATTTTCATCTTTTATAGAAGATAAGTATATAAAAAAAATCTAATTTCTCACTTTTTATAAAGCAAAAAAGAAAATTGTACTCAGATAGCTTGTTCTTTACGCATCAATGTCCTTTTCTTCCAAAGCATTTTAGGAGACTGCAACCATTTCTTGCTGTTTAAGTTATATTCTGATTTGATGCTGTAAATTCTATGTGTCAATTCACCACAAATTGAACGCATAAAGTTATACTTGGTATGAATTTTGCTGATCTACAGAATCTAATAATGTATTGTCTATTTGGATACACATTGGGTAAATTTTTAGATTGACTCAATAGCTTATAAATCATGCCAACCGGGTACTCCACGCTAGACAAGTTCTGTACGACATACTCGATCGATAGAGCATAAATAGGGGGAATCAAACACATGACTTTTTAGTCACATGCTTCTCTACTCTATCAACTCGACCACTCCTAAAAGACGTACTGTCTAAATATAACAATTTGATAAATATATATTTAAAAAGTATTCATAAATTATATAATTTAATATATTAATAATTTAAAATTAAATAACTCGGGATTGAATGAAATTCTTTAGACTAATTTAGTAATTTGTTAAACTCGACTCGATTTAAAGTTTAATAAATTTAGATTTAAAATATTGATTTCAATCTAAAGCTTTAACCTTGATAACAAACAATTTCCAATTACAAGTAGAATAGGAAACATATATGTTAAGAAAAACAAGTTTTATGGATTAGAAAATGGTTTTGTTTGTGAAATTTATGGAAGCTGATTGGCACAAACTTTGGGGAATCTTTTGTCACTGAAATGAAACACACAAAAAATGCTTTTAACCGACAGCTAAATGACAAATGCAAATCTCCCCCAAAAACTCCTCTTATCTTCCAACCAAACTGAAGAATGACATCATAATATCACCATTTCCATTTCTTTCTTTTTTCAACCGAGAAGTATGGTTAGTTCAGACGGGAGAATGGTAATAAGAATTATAATTAACATAGTAACAACTTTCATTCTTTACTATATTAAAAAGTACGGAGTATTGCTCTAAAAGGGGATATAAAAATATCGTTCATTCAATTATAATATATTATCCATCATCTTTTTTCATTCCTTTCTTCTTGTACTAACTAATCAATCACTTCCTTAATGTTTTTGGTGTTAGAGGTTAATTTCATTGGAGGTATTTAAAGAAGTATTTAAATAACTAAGTTAAATTTACATAGTAAAAGACAAAATCTCTTTGTAGTTTAAAAAACATTAAAAAAACTAATCTTTAAAATTTTGAGAAAAATATTTCTAATTATTATTTTAAAAAAACTCTTCTTTTAGACTTCAAATAGAAAATAACGATAAAATATATAAGTTAAACGTGGAATAATCAAATATTATTTATACGATGATTCAGCTTAAGTCTTAAACTTTATCGAACTAATTAAATCTAAATTAAACGAATAATTTATTACAATTATCATTTATTATTTATTCAAGTTAAATTTACCTTATTTAGATCAAATTAAAAAGCTGAGTTCAGTTATCATATTCTTGAAGTTTGAAGTCTAAGAAAGAGTGTTTTTCTTTTTCGAAACGCGTTATGTCAAGTCGAGATTGCACAACTTAAACTGGCTTATAATTCAATTGAATCTATTAACTTTAAGCTGAATTAAGCCTACCAAATTTGAACTGGACTAAGTATATTGACTTAACTCGAACTTGACTTATAATTCAATTGAATCTATTAACATTAAACTGGATTAATACTCTTAACTTTGAACCGGACTAAGTATACTGACTTTGAATTGGGTCCCTAACCCTATTAGCGCCAGTCGACCTCACAGGACTTCTGGTCAAAGAACGTGTTGACCGAGTCCTTTGGTTTCTTACATGGCACGGCAAGTCAGAAATTGAACTCAGCTTACGTAGCAAAACAGGAACCTTCGCAATTTCGAGTTGATTAGTTATTCAACTAAACCGTCCAAAGAGATAATGTAAGAAGATTGCAAAGTTGTCATTAGCAAACCCAACAAAGAAAAAGATTTGGATTGTAGCTAAGGCAGTGACGTTCCATCTACAATCTAATTTTTTTATAATTATGATATATAAAAAGATCACAATAATTTAGGCCATACAACACCTTTTGACTCTTCACGTTTTGTTTACGTACACAACACTTTTTAATATCATCGTCACATCCAGTCTGAAATCCAGCAATGAAACAAAGTCTAATGAGGTGCCTTACTTCTACATACTTACCACAAAATTGGATTTTTTAAGACAAGATTAGTATTTATATGAAATTTCATTTGATTCTCTATTTCCTTTTTAAAAAAGAATTAGAGGAACTAAAAAATTAATAAAAACGTACCGAATTATAGTGAAAACATGAGAAACGAAGACGTTCTGTAATATACAGTCTTATTAAAAGATATAGAATTAGTATATCTTTGGGGGAGCAATTGGTAGAATTGGGAAATTGGGAACTTACCCTCTTCCTCCTCCTTCTTCTCCTCCTAAGTGCAATGATGGTGTCCAATAAACAAGAGTTCCTTAAAACGGTTCTCTAGACATAAGAGAACAAAAACTTATCTACACGTTGAGTTCAGTTAATGATTAATTCAGGAACCCAAGGACAAGCAGGAGGAGAGCAGGCAAAACACTTCTTCCCCTGGTTGAAAAAAGAAAGGAAAAGAAGAGATCTTGTTGATCTAATATTGCTATATAGTAGACACACCCTACTCTCTAAACCTGGACCACGTAACCCAAAACATGTTTAGGATCTCTCCATCTTGAGTTCAAAGAAGCTGAAACAATCACATTGCAGAAAAAGGCTATATACATATGTAGCACTTATACACAAAAATGAATGGACATCATGTAGATATGTAGGGCAATCAAATACGAATATGCTGATATTGTTTCTTGAGAGAATTAAGGTTTAGGGTAAGGACAAAGAAGGTAGAGACAACAAAAGACCAAGTTGTATATAATGTGGTTGGAGACGCAATGATCACGGAACAGAGTTGGAGTTGGAGGGTATGAAGTCAAATGAGTCGAGAGATTGTGTTATGAGATGGAGCTAAATATGGTTTTGGATTTCATTGAGAAATGTATATTATACTGAAAAAAGGGGACAAGCATGCATGTATCAGATCTTTTATAAATAAAATATATAATTATTATATCTTAGAAGCGAGTTATATAAATTTTTGATATATATATATATATAACAATCTGTAAATTTAAATTACGTGATTTTAATAAATTATTTAACATGTAAATGAATTAAAATTAAGTGAAAAATAATATGAATTATAATTTCATTTATTATAATTCACTAGTTAATATTTTAAATTAAAATTTTATTTCCTTAATTGAACCACAATCCTAGATTTTAGAAAAAAAAGATTAGAATTATTGGTACATGATATAAAATAAGTTTCAACATGTATCTAATGTTAGATTATCATCATCATCATCCCCCAATCTATGGTTGGTCGAGTAATAAAAATGTTGTTTTTTCCGGTACATCATTATAGGTTGGATTAGTCTTTCTAGTGGGTATCCTTAATTCACTCATCTCTTGAACTTATTCGTTTTAGAGAGAAAAATGAAATGACTCCTCTCTCAAATTTTTTCGAGATCTGATAAGGTCTGATAATACGGAACTTTATCCCTACATAATAGAGAAGCTATTACATTAACTATGTATCTTTTTTAAAAATTATTTGAACCATTCTTTTGAAGGCCATGCACGGCCTAGATTTTGGAGAAAGGATATGGGAATTAGTAGTAATATATGGCATAAAATAGGTAGTGGTGTATGGTATGTGGAGGGGTTAATGTTAGAGTATAGAAAAAGGGAAAAGAAGTTGGGAAAGGTAAAGGGTTTTGGCAGAGTTTGGAGATGGATTAGGAGGCAAAGGAATGTGTTGGGAGAGTGGTTTTGATGATGATATGCACGCCGGCAGCTTTAGCCAACACTCTGTCTCTCTATCTCTCTAAACCCTATTGGCACGCCTGCACCTCACTCACTCACTATCCACTAAAAAAAAAAGAAAAAAAACCCTATGGCGTTCAAAACACTTTCCATGTCTTTCTCTCCATGTAAGGCATGAATAAAGCTAACCCACTAACCAATCTGTGATCTCTTACGTACCCTATTGTTGTCTTTGTTTTTCCTTTTCTTCGTTTTCCTCTCATCTTTTGTCAGACAACACTTGCCTATTTTCTATACATTAACCATTCCATACCCACCTTCTATGTCTTTTTAAAGAGTGACCTATGTTAGTCTATACGATATGCTATGTTTTGTGTATTAAAGATAGGAATACTGAACTATTCTCATCGGTTACACAAAAAGAAAAGTTGATTTATATTCTTATAGATTCCTCTACCCTTTATCAGCAACAGCTCTCTCTGTATCTGTACCTCTTCTATTCTACTCTTAAATTATCTTAAGTTTATAGGGTTGCAGCCAAGAAAAGAGAGAGAGAGAGAGAGAAAATCCAACTCGAAAGATCCTAACTTTAATCATTTCTCTGCCCCAATTCCACAGTTAAAAACACAAACACCCATCCCTCTCTTCACCCTCCAACAAAAGATCATCAACCCAAGTTTTTATATTTGATGTGGGTCTTTGTATATGTTAAATGGATACCTTGTTCAGGCTAGTCAATCTCCAGCAATCTGATCAATCTTTCAATTCTACCAGCAGGACCTCCAGTAGCTCCAGATCCTCAAGACAAAACCATAGCAGTAACCATTATCAGTACCAGCAAGAAGACGAAGAATGCTTCAATTTTTTCATGGATGAAGAAGACTTCTCTTCGTCTTCTTCTAAGCATTACTATCCTTATCACCATCATCAACACACTCCAACCTCTACCACTACTACTAACACCAGCACCCAAACGACTACTCATCCTCCACTTGACTCCACCGACTTCTCCTTCTCCATTTCTCGTGACCTCAACTTTGATTTCTCCAGCAATTGGTCCACGGACATCCTACTCGAAGCTGGTCGGGCCATCGCCGATAAGAACAGCGCTCGTGTTCAACAGTTGATATGGATGCTTAACGAACTAGGCTCTCCTTATGGTGACACCGAACAAAAGCTTGCTTCTTACTTCCTCCAAGCTTTGTTCAGTCGCATGACTGATTCTGGAGAAAGATGCTACCGTACTTTAGCTTCAGCTTCGGATAAAACATGCTCTTTTGAGTCCACAAGGAAAATGGTATTGAAGTTTCAGGAGGTGAGTCCTTGGACTACTTTTGGTCATGTTTCGTGTAATGGTGCAATCATGGAAGCTTTTGAAGGTGAAAATAAATTGCATATTATTGATATAAGCAACACATATTGCACCCAATGGCCTACTTTGCTCGAAGCTCTCGCAACACGCACCGACGAGACACCCCACTTGAGGTTAACCACTGTCGTGACAGCCAAAACCAGTGCAGTTAGTTCAAGCAATGGAGGATTAGCTGCAGTTCAAAGATTAATGAAAGAAATAGGAAACAGAATGGAAAAATTTGCAAGGCTTATGGGTGTTCCATTTAAATTCAATGTCATACACCACGCAGGTGATCTATATGACCTAAACTTCGCCGAGTTAGACATTAAAGATGATGAAGCTTTGGCCATCAACTGCGTTGGTGCTTTACACTCGATCAGTTCAGTGTCCAATCGCAGAGACTATGTCATCTCAAGTTTCAGAAGATTACAGCCGAGAATCATCACCGTGGTCGAAGAGGAAGCTGATCTCGAGGTGGGCATTGACGGGTTAGAGTTCTTAAAAGGTTTTCAAGAATGCCTACGATGGTTTAGGGTTTACTTCGAGTCATTAGATGAGAGCTTCCCAAGAACAAGCAATGAAAGATTGATGCTTGAAAGAGCAGCAGGGAGGGCCATCGTTGACTTGATAGCATGTCCACCGTCTGATTCCGTTGAACGGAGGGAGACGGCGTCGCGGTGGTCGGGACGGTTGCATGCCTGCGGCTTCACTCCGGTGGCTTTCAGCGACGAGCTGTGCGACGACGTACGCGCCTTGTTGAGGAGGTATAGGGAGGGTTGGTCAATGACACAGTGCGGGGATGGTGGCATGTTCCTGTCTTGGAAGGACCATCCTGTTGTGTGGGCTTGTGCATGGAGACCCTTCTGATTGATTGATCAGCGTGATGGTTTCATCTCTTTTCCCTTTTTTAGATCTTTTTGGGTGGAAGTTTAGTGGAGTTTATGGCACGTGTGATGGGTTCTTTTGACACGTGCGTGAAAGTGAAGAGAGAAAGGTTTGGGTAGGGAATTGGCTTTGATTTGAAAAGAAATGAAGTAAATTATTTACTTTTCATCAACCTTTGTTTGATTACATAATATTACTTTTTACCGATTGATTAAATATGATTTTTAATTTGAAGTTTATATAGATTTCTTCCATTTTGGCATTTCATATATTTAAATTTCAAATAAAATTTTAGAATCTAAAAAGATCAAGTCGAGGCGTTATTTATAATTTTTTGTAAAATTATGAACACTAATTAATAAATTTTTTTATTGGACTTTTTTCAAATCCCATAAAAATCCCGTATTAGTGGAATTTTTATTAGAGTGTTATTGTTGTCGTTTTCTATTATATTGAATTATCCTGCAAATTGCATTTCTAATTTGAGTAGGTTGGTCGAATTTGGTATTGCCAAAAATATGCAATTAATTAAGAGCTAATGAAAAGATACAAAGTTTAAGATTCATGTCTTGGTTTACTTATTTATTTTTTAATCTACATTCTTTTATTGTCATATCTATATGTAAGTATATCGGAAACAATCTCTTTATTATGTAAAGTATACTGGAAACAATCTCTTTATTATGTAAAAATAAGGCTGTGTAATATTAGACTTTTCTAGACTCTATTTTATTGCGAGACTTCGAATTGGACATGACGAGCTTAGAATCCAACATTTGACTTATAATGCCGTGTCATCTGGTTTCTCTGGAATTAAGCAGACAATTGGGACAAAGAAGTCATATTTTCTTAACTTCAATGGTTTGGTTCTATCCCTTTTAAAATTTGGTGTTTTCTCTTTGTTTTTTCCAAGTTTCGAAATGGGTTTGGTATTTGGTGATATCAACGAATACGAGTGATGTACTTAATCACATGTAATAACTAATTAAAAGTTGTTAGAATCTTACACCACGACCACAAAAGTTATTAGGATTGGTTAACTCTTTAAGAGAACCCTTTTCCTAAATGAAGGTAATATATTAATGTTATAAAAATCAGACTGAAAATTAAATAAGCAAGACATAAGATTTAAGATTTAAAATGTTTAATCAGTATTAGACAGTCATAACATTAGTTAAAGATTAAATAAAATTAAAGAATTTGAAATATGATTGAGAGAGATTATCTTTATTTATCGAAATATTTAAAGTTTAATAAAAAAGAGATTATTAAATAAAAATTAATTAATTAATTTTAATTTATAAAAACTTATTAATTAATCAAAATTTATTAATTGATCAAAATTGACCGATTAATTAATAAGTTAGTTGATTTTAATAACAAGAGTTATTAAAATAATTTAAATTAGAAAGTTAAAAATTGAATTAAAAAATTTAATGATTCAAAGTTTTTATTGTAGAATAGGTCAAATCAACAGAATTTTTAATCATTGTATTATACTTAGCCCCTTTTCTTATTTTATAATTTTACCACCAAATGCGTAAAATTTTTATTAAAAAAATCGAATTAGGAAAGACTTTCAAAGTAGTCTAATAATGTGTTAGAACTATAAAAAAAGTTATATTTTTTCTTATAAAATAATTTCTATTTAAATAAAAATTTAAGTATCCATAATAATCTATAAATTATTTATTTATTAAGTTACTCATAGAATTAAGGGTAATATTAAAAAATCAAATTTTACTTAATTTTGTAATACTAACCCAAATTTTAAAAATTAGTATTCAAATGTTTAAAATTTTAATTTTTAACGAAATTTAAAGTTAGGATCATTTAAATATTTTAAATAATTACTTGAATTTCAACTCAAAATTAAGAAATCTCTTCTTTCTAACTTATAATTTACCAACTTTTAGAGAGATTTCTCAAAAAAAAAAAAAAGGCCTTACAATTTACACTCTAGATTTGACTTTGGCAACAATGAGAATACAAAATCATTACTTTTAATCACTCAAACTAACTTGTGATGGCCAGCCTATTCTTGTGCATATAAGGGTGTTTCTCAATACCTTGTTTTGATGCCTAATCCTCCATCTTCCACACCAGCTCTATAGCCATTGATAAAGCAAGGGATCCCACCACCAACTCTCTTATCTAAAGAGGTGGCCCCTCAAGCAATTTCAATGCCCTTCATGGTGGGAGTGGCAAAGGAGGTTTAAGAAGCTTGGTACTTTTTTGGCCTTTTGAAATAGACCAGATGAAAGTTCCTATTAGTGGGAGCTTCTTTTTAGGCTTCCCTCTTCACATCTCAATCGTTTTGATGAGACTTGCCTGCTTCTTCCAGCTTAACATTACCCCACTCCTTTTGTTCACTTTCCTTTTTCTCTGTATCACTTTTCTTTCTCCAATACCAGTTCACTCAAAAGTCTTTTTATTTCCTTTTTGGTGTTCTACACCAATAAAAGTAGCTGCTTTTATGTTCTTCATGACCATAACCAATGCAAAATCATGTTACCAATTGATAAAATTAGAGCCAAATTGTGAATGCATTTAATACGATTCATAAAAATAGTTTACCCGAGACGGTCCCTTTATTCGTAGATACAATATTAAACCGTATATTACTTTAAATTTAAGTTTAATAGGGTTTAAACTAAGGTTTAATATGCTTTAAACCCTAATTCAAGGGTTGTTCCTAAATCACCCTATACTTTTCATGTGATAATTTTCCTCTTTCAAAAAGATACATAGGCCCATGTATCTTCTTTAATGGGGTTAAACGCTTTAAGTCGTTTGATTTCTTTTTCACCATTGACTAAGACCTGGTAGCTGTTGAAGCTTTTGCTTAAATGGGACCAAGTTGTGAAGCAAAAAGAGTGAGGAAGGAGTAGTGGTTCTGGTTTGGCTTTAGAAGCTTAACTTCCGTGCAATGGCTTTCGGCTTTATGGCCTTCGAGCACATGCTCTGTGTACTTTAGCTTCTGGTATTATTGGCAAACCAAAACCTCCTTTTTCTTCATTATTTCTAGTGGGTGACTCATAAGCTGCACTGCACCATCTCCCCCACACTCGAACAAAAGAAGATATAAGAGGTTGCATACCTTTTTTAAAGGCTCTAGACTTTAACATCCTAATAAGACGATATAGTTATCAGACAAGAGAACAAAGCACTTTAATTAAGTTTAATCAAAAGATATTAGTGAGAAAATAAAAAACTTAATAAAGAAACGAACACTGAGATTTACATGAAAAATCTCACAAAATAAAAAAAAATTACGGACTAAATTGATAAATAAATCCACTAATCACAAATAATGATTTACAAGATCTGATTTCTCGTCTCAAAACAACATTTTATACGAGTAGCTCAACTGGTTATTAGAAAGGAAGTTGAGTGCAAGGTCTCAGGTTCGAGTCTCGCAACGGCAGTGTGAGAGTTCATCCAATGTGATAGTTCCTTGTGGACACTGAGCATTGAGCTACTTTTTTGAAAAATTAAGTGAGATTAAATCATCATTTATCCCCTCACTACTCTGTCAGGTCGGAGTGTGGGGACACCTCGAGTAGGCGATTTCGTTTTTTTGAGTTCAAGATTCAAGATTGAAATCAAAATTGACATTTAAATCAACAGAATAACTACTCAATCCCAAATTTTTTTGGTGTTTTTGCTTCTTCAATGAATAAACCTAAATCTTCACTTTAATATTTCCAATTAAGTTTTCAGCAACATTTACAATCACATACATGACCGCGTAGGTAACTGCGTATCTCCTAACGTCACTTAAATTGCATACTTACACGATTACAGAAAACTATACGATCATCATACATGATCCTATGTGTCATCCACACGAGTGTGTATACAGTAGTATATGTCTTTACTCTTCACATAATTACAAAGATTTACACAATTGATCTACACAATTATGTGAATCAAGGGCATGAACCTGTAACACCCTATATGACCTTGTATCTCTCCGAAGTAACTTTTTTTATCTTATTTTCACTTGTTCGTCATTCTCACAAATTATATTGGTTTGGGTCGGGACCGTCACCGGTCAGGTATTGTCTCCTTTGATCGCCAGGTCCTTTAATGAACCCTATCCCCTCTTAGGGGCATGCGGGAGTTGAACCTGTGACCTCAGGTTTTTGTTGGGTGCAAGAACCTGGCGACCAAAGGAGACAATACCTAACCGGTAAGAGTCCCGACCCAAACCACATATAGTTATCGTAATCGACATTAAAAGGCCACTCTTTTGTAATGTTATTTGATTGTTGGTTCAAATTCAATTTGATTTTGGGTTAAATAAAAAAATAAAACACAACCAATATTTAAGCTTTTTTAGATCTTCAATTTTTGGTTCAAAAATTTAAACTTTTTTAAAAAATAATTTTGAATTTAACATAAATTTTAATTAATTTACTTTTTTCCTTTAAATTAAATAAACTCTATTTATAATGAAAGAATTATTATCTCTTTCACGATCATATTTTTGAGATAGTCTGAAATTAGAAGAGTATTTGTTAGATGCTTTAGATACTTTATACTGATTTTGTTATTAAAAATTTCATAATTTAGACATAAGTTTCCCACTTTATAGGAGTCTCGTATTGCGAAGGTAATAAAGAGGATCATAATGATCATTTTCTCTTTGTATTTTTACAAAGAAATTATTTTCGTAACTTAAACTTGTAATTTTGTGCTTACAAAGAAGCAACTTTACGTCTTCTTAATAATGCGTATTGATATATACAAAATTAATAACTTATAATTAAATAATTAATTTGGCTCAACTCTTATTGACATTGTTAGGTGGATCACTAGAACTCACAACCTGTCTTCTTGTGCTACTTATGGTTTAATATGTGATTGACCCAATAAAAGAGCCCAATTCCTGACCAGTCTTGCTTGGCCATTTGGGCTATTAAACCTTTGCACAACCCGTATGAAGTCGGCAAAAGATAGTTGAACATTCTCCACTTGAGTAAAAGACATAGGACTGTAGTTTTAAAAATTTTACAATTTTTTTAATTTTCAATTATTTTGAAATTTAAAAAAAATAATGACGAAATACACGTAATGACTGATTATTTAACATCAGTCGGATCGGATGTTCACTTAATTTCACCTAAGCTTCTTTTTGGTAATGAATAGTCCACCCGAGTTCGGGTTCATAAGCAGTGACAATTGTCTTGTAAGGACTTGTTTTTGCTATAGCTTCAATGGGTATCTTTAACCAAGCCACTATCTATAAGTTACTGACTCATTTTTCAACAGGATCAAATGTCAATCCATCCTTTTCCCTGTCATTTGCAACCTGTACTATTACTGAAATGACCATGTTACTTACTGTAATCAAGCCAAGTATTTGAAGATGCAGAGAGTTCATCACATACCCATAAAAAGGTATGCACTTCTTCAAAGCTAATAGTAACATTACCTTAACAAATAGATTTTTGGGTTATGAGTAAATGCCTATGAAGAGTAGTGAAACCAGCTAAAGAATAAGCAGATAGCATTAACATTATTATACACTAAAGTTTATAGTAATCGTGCTATTTACTACACTCAACCAGGAGGAATTCTCCACTTCTTATGCCAATAGATTGACACTCTTGGCCAAGCTGGGAACCCAAAATTGTAATCAAGCGGTCGATCGGCAGGTCCCCCAACTATCAGAGGTAACCACACGTATCGTGAGTCCCTCAAATCGGCTGGATTCCATCGATCTGCCATGAAAATGAATGAACCAGGCAATCCTGGTAAAGGTATGACAAATGTGCTTTGTGCAAAAAAAGTTGCCAGTCGAAATATCTTGTTCCCTCCAACACAAGGGTTTCCCATGGTCTCCCATGGACCCATGACCAACTCAGCCGCATGCGCTAAGGCCTCATTTGGTGCCCAGCCAGTGCATCCTGATGTGATCATGTAGTAAGTCCCTTCATGCTTAAAGAGAGCCGGGGCTTCCCGGTGCTGTCCGACAAGAATTTTTCTCACGACGTGTGTGACATCAAGATAATCTTTAGTAAGAGGTCCAATGTGGAGTTCACTGTTGTCCTCAGAGGAATATATGAGATATGCCACACCATCATCATCTTTGAATAGTGTCATATCCCTGCTTTCACACCCATGCGGTCGTTTGCTGTATAGGTAATCAAAAGGACCCGTTGGGTAATCGCTAACCGCAACACCGACACCAGCTTTCGTGTAGTTTACATCATCAATATGCATCCACATTACATATTTCCCTGTATATCCATTGTATATAACCTTCGGCCTCTCAAGCACGTTGGATTTGTGAAGATCATGAGTTTCATTTGTCTCTTCTGCCGCCAGCACTATACCTTCGTTTTTCCAGCTCCATAGGTCCTTGGAGGAGTAGCAACCAACTCCAATAATGTCAACCTAAACCAAAGTGCATAAAAAGATCATATCAACTTAAATAAGTGGCTATATTCGAAAGACGAAACGTGTAACATGCTACGTGCATAGCGAAATCAAGATTAATGAGCATAAGACAATATATTATGAACATTATGAGGTGCTAGACATTTTCTAGCAGTTCACATCGAACTCCACGAGCATATGTAAAACATTAGGCCGGAAACTTCATTTTGATTTGATCCATATAAGGAACAAAATAAAATAATCATCTTAAAATCTTCGAACATGACTAATGTCAAACAATCCAGAACTACTACTTTAGAGAAAGTAAATCAAATCCCTGTGCATGTTAAAATTATAGTTTGAAAGCACTAGAAAAGCTTTCCCGTGCTTTGCAAATACTTCGATACAACAATTTTGAGGCATTAAGTTGTATTTCTCCTGCTCACTAGCACACTACACTGCTGGTGCTATGTCTACAATAGATGGGAAAGAGTTCTGAAATCGAAGACTAATCAATTCAGCTGATTTCTGAGGCTTTGGACTGGACTGGTGCAACTTAATCCAGTCAAATGAAATTATGCAAGAACTAGTTTCTTAAGAGAGAAATGGACAATGATCGAAAGTTGTACCAGAAAATGGGAAGATGGAAGAATATAATCTAAGGAATCGTACCTATTAGCCTGCTTTGCAAGAGAAAACTATTTTTCAATAGAGCTCCTAGCAAGTATACAAGGAAATAAGGCCCTCGAGTACCTTTCAAAAGCATATACTATTTTATCTAAAAGGTCTTGCAAAACATACGGAAACAGAGATGGAGCTGAACCACAATATATAAGACCTTGAACAGACATGTTGACTTAACACCACCTTTGTTATCCAAACATCAGTTTCATATATTTGACCATCCCACCAGATTCAATTCCCTCAAATATGTATTAACTACCATAAACAAATCCAAAGATCAATCTGTGAACCACACAATTGAATGCCAGAAACTTCAAGTGAAACTTCATATCATCACCAGCTCAACTACCCAGGCAAAAGAATGTTACGTAGATTTTGCAATTCCAACACATGGAAGCTAAGACCAACCAAAAGAACATGATTACTCTATATATCAAACCTACATCAGAATGATTGATATTATAAATCATATCAGTACCAAGTTACAATTGGCATTTAATTATAACAACTCAAAATGGAAACAGATCTCATACCACTGATTACTAAAGTTGATATTTACTTGGTGATCATTGAACAAATGAATCCAGTATAGGGGTCAAACAGAATCCACTTTCAATATTTGATGGAATCACTTAGAAGTTAAGTTTTCCACTGGTTTGGTACAAAAACAATTTCTCCCAAAAGTGAATTCGATAATACAGAAAACATGTTGCCGAAGCAGAGTATTTTGAACCAGAATCAAGTATACTATTTCAGGAAATTAAAAGAAGAAAACACAATGAATTTTCTATTCAGAGGCCATAAATTCTTTATAATATTTTCATAGAGGAATAAGGACTGTCAAGAAGCTGGTGATAGAATATGGTCAAATGAATATCTCCCACTTACCCGTGCTGCTGCTTTCTTGTGAGCATGAAATGTTGGTCCATCTTTGTACTCTCCATACCAATAGTATGTCCTAGATTTCTCATCATACAGAATGCCCCCTCCATGAGCTTGAATAGGATTCCCGTCTGTATCCAACCAAATCCTCCCAGGGTAATAGTAAGAACTATCATTGCTATCACTATTAGTCGGACCTATGGCAGTTTTCATACCAGGAAAGAATATGTGCCTAAGTTGTGAACTTTCATCAAGAAATTCATCGATCAGTGTGGTTGGCTTTTGAGGCCGTCGTTTTGCTGCACGTGGTGATCTTTTCCTAGGTGGGGGAATTTGAATATTCTCATGTTCAACTTCTTCAAGTTCACGAATGACAGGGTTATGACTCGTACGAAATTGGGCCACTCCACCTTTAGCACCATAGTGGTTCACAAGGGAGTATAAATGAAGAAATAGTAGAAATCCCACCAAACTCCAAACCACTGCAGACAATGAACATCTGCTCCCTGCAATGTAATTGAAAGAGGTTGATTTCCTGTATTTGTTCCTCATCCTCATTTTCTTTCCTCTTTTACCTCCAATGTAACACTGCAATTAAAAGAATGGAACATGTAGAGATCCAAGTAACCGGACCAAACATAAGCAACGGCGAAACTGTTCTATATTAGTTATTGAAATGATAAGAACGCTCAAGAGTCCAGAGTAAAAAATTAATTGCACATATGAACTCAGAGATGGTTCTTTGCTAAACATCGAATGACAACAATTGGTAATAATCTCCCATAAAAACGAAATGGATAGCACAATCAGCAGAACAATTGTTCTAAGTAATCAATTATCGAAAGCTATTCCATCATTTCTGCATCGTTCAATGCGTTTAAAGATATTAAAAAGAAGTTCTGTCCCAAATAGCAGATCAACTAAGAATCCCAATTTGAAAGAACTGATCTTTTCACCCTGTCTT
The DNA here is from genome assembly GCA_027568895.1 of Erythroxylum shatona. Taxonomy (NCBI): domain Eukaryota; kingdom Viridiplantae; phylum Streptophyta; class Magnoliopsida; order Malpighiales; family Erythroxylaceae; genus Erythroxylum; species Erythroxylum shatona. Next base: position 4,197,880 of record JAOSBK010000206.1, on the reverse strand, counting down.
TCCTCGAGCCAGTTTCGTATTAAATTCAATTTTAGAAAATGCATAAGAAGAAATGAAGTCCAACACGAAAGAAGAAGAACAAAACACATAGAACCAACACTTGAGGACCAAAGTCAAACACCTTACCTGCCAAGAACCTAACCATGAAAGGAGCCAAATTTCCAGACATGGGTTTCAAAGGTGGAAGCTTTTTAGAATTCAAGCAGCAAACAGACCAAACAAAGCAAACAATTCACATCCAACTTCACTGTACCATCCAACACGAACCATAAAGCTCTCTCCTGACACAGTTACAGCAATTTACAGTGAGGTCAAGAGCAGAGGAAAAGGAGAAACACTGAATTTGGGTATGCTTGATTGTTATGGTTCAATATGGATCTAAGGCGGTTGCTGACAGGTTACGATGACTTAAGACCAAAGATGCTGTCTTTGTTCTCTCTATCTATCTCTTTCCCTTATCTCTGTAAGACCAAAGATGTTTGTTGGGAGATGATGTGTTGGGTCTCTCAACTCCCAACTCAATGGGATTCGTATGTCCTGCAGTGACACTTTCCTCTGTTCATTAACATTTTCTTAATCTCGTACTTCAAAATGATTAATATTTAGAAAGCATATTAATTATCAATGATTTAGGAGTTTAGAGAATCCAATTATACATGGTCTGTTAATCATGATCAAAGATAATTAATTATGTTAGATTCACTTGACAAAATAAATAATTAAGTAACAAAAGTGAATCTAAAATTTAAATTTTTTATATCTACTCCTTCCTTTTTAGGTAATTTTATTTTCACTTCTCTCTTTTTTTTTTTCCTTCTATCATAAATTTAATTTATTTTATGTTGAATAATAAAAGAAATTAATGTAATGATTCTTCAAATCTATGAATGAGAGGTTTGGTAGTGATTAAGTAATAATACTATAATAGTTTAGTAGTTTGTTTTGTTGTGACACTCATGCAACTTATTTGTTTGACCTTTAAATTATAAATCTCTAAATTATTGATAAATATAGATTAAAATTAATGTTTTAAAATCGACCCGTTCTGTCGATTTCACAGAAAAAATTTCAAATAGACCAACTTTTCAATGCGGTTTTTAATGTTATGGTTATATTCAATTTAATAATTTTTGATGTTAATAACCGATTAATTTATTAATCAATTAGATTTTCATTTTTATAAATTAAAATAATCTTATTAATTTTTATTTAATAGTCTCTTTTTTATTTAACTTTAAATTTTTTAATATATATTTTTAATTATTTTTAAAATTTATTAATTTTATTTAATATTTAATCGATTTTATAACAAAATAATATTATTTGAACTTGTTTTACTTTTTCAACTTTCAATTTTATTTTTAAAATTAGAAAGCTTAACAAATTCATTAAATATTAAGTTTCTTTCTCCGTCACAATTGCATTGCCTATTAAAGTAAGAGGTAGGAAACCCTACGGTGTAGGTGAGTTGGTAAGGAATTTTTTTGATTTAAGTAAAGTCGTGGGTTCGAACCGTTCTCATGTATGCAGCAGTTTAAAACTTGAAGTCAAAGCTTTGCCTCTCGCAAGGGACCTACCCAATTCAAGCAGGGATTAGTCTGAGAGTAGATGACTTAAACGTACCTTCCCATAATTGAAACCCTCCTAAGACATCTCGTGAAAAAAAAAAAAAAAAAAAAAGAGGAAGTTGTAATCCTGTGGAAACTTAAACTAAAGAAGGTGCTCGTTTTTATTTCGATCCCTGTATACGATACTCTCCTCCGACGATCCATAAGCCATGCAAGCATGAGAAATAATTGCAGATGCTTCACGAGAGTGTATGAATCACAAAATCCAATTCCTTTGTACCTCATTCACTCATTTTGATCTCGCATATGCAATCTCAGCGATGCAGGAAATGGAAATGGAGTGATGGAACATCTAGATGAGCTCCTACCCCTTTCTTGATAAGCACTGGCCACCCAGGTTAGTACTAAAACCACCGTCAAGATTGAAAGGACTAACATTGATGCCCGTAACAGTCGGACCAAACCCGGAAATGGCTTGCGTCGGTGCTTTTCAATGTCTTCTTCACGATCAGGAACTTTTGTCAGGCTCCGTACCTCGGGGAATTTATCAAACATGCCCTGGAAGATCAGCCATGAGCCCAAGCCACGACGTGGAGGGACCGAGCTCTCTGTTTATTTCTGTAGCTCATCTGTTTGCTTTGTCCACCGTTAGTTCGATTGGACATCTCCCCCCTCCGGATGCCATATGTCTACTCACTGATTAAATCTCAGTGACTTCCCAGTTTGCTTGTCTGTACCTGCGCTATATTCCTTTTGCCAATATCATCCATCGTTGTTGTCAAAGTGGGAGTAGCAGCTAAAACACCAGATTAGTCAACCTTCCTCCAGTGACAGCCAGTGACCAATCATTTAGTCTCGGCCGTCAACCTGGCAGTCACTTTTGTTAGAATTTTCATCAAACTAGTCATACTTTTGCACATGAAATCTTGCTTTTGGGGTTGACGGATACAGTATTTTTTCATTAAAATTTATCCACACACGTAAATATATGAATAAAATTTAATAGATTATAATCAAAACACTATAACCAAAATAGAATATCTGTTGTCATAATTTTACAAATTATCCTATTATAAAATGCATACATTGTCATGAATATAGTCATACATTGAAAATTGTCCGATACGTCCTTTTCAATAAAAAAATTATTTTTTTAATCTAAGAAAGTCTCTAAATATGATCTATCGCTGTTACTACTAGGGCCGACTCTGGGCAAGAGTAGAGTGGGCACCTGCTCAGGGCGCATTCTTATAAATAATAAAATATTACCTATTTTTATTTTTATAAAAATAAAATAAAACAAAATAGAGCCTAATCTTGACCTTATAAAGAACAACAAAAAGGAACTATATTTTGTTTATTTTTATTCTATATAAGGGCTAAAAAATACGCAAAAATATGAACTTTTTTTACTTTGCCCAGGGTTTATAAAATAATAAGAACGACCCTGGTTACTACTGGTTCTACTACTATGAACAATCTTAAGGTAGTACTCAAATAGGTTTTTTCCTCCAACTCCTCCATCTATGGACCTTTGTCTATCATTGTTGTTGTCGTTAAAGGTTTTACTAGCATCACTATGAATGATCTTGAGGCACTACTTAAAAATGTTATCCCTGCCAATTCTTCTACTGTTATGTATGCCACCATGGTTAATTCTTATTAACTTTATAATTCTATATATTGTAATCATATGATGACTAATATCAAGGTCTTGTCTTCTCCGAAACCTATTTCTTTCTTACCATCAATCATATAGCAAAAGGTACAAAAATAAGCATCACCCATACTAGTTATGCATCTACCTCTATTCTTAGTCCTTTTGATACTTCCCAACTTAACCCTCGGTCTTATTTATGTTGGTTAGTTATGTGAAGCAAACTAAATATCAACTTTTTGCCTTCTAGCTATCTGGTACAAGATTCAGAAAAAGGATAGATTCTTGCAAAGATCATAGGATGGGTTGATTGTTTGAGTTTACCTTTCTTCATCTTCCATCAAAATCAATTCCTGCAACTACAATTATCAATTCCTCCATTCATATATCTTTGTCTTTGTCATGCTTTAGCTAGTAAACTTTCATCTTTAATTTCTCGTGTACTTTTAAGTTCTACAAAGTTTGAAGGTGTGCTTGGTTCACTTGGAAAAATGATAACAAGAATTATAATAACTATAGTGAGGGATAGAAATGGATATAACTTCCATTCCTCACTTTATTGGGATTTATAGACTATTACCCCAAAAGGGGATATAAAAATACTATTAATCCAATCATAATATATTACCAATTATCTTTTTTTTCATTTCTTTTTTTCATTTCTTACTCATTCCTTTCTTCCCATAGCAACTAACAAAGCACTCATTCGTCATTTAAATGAAGATTGTCAACTTGCAAAACAACATGCCTTGTCTTTTAATATTGATGATTATATTTTTGATAGTCCATTTGACTTGATTCATTATGACATTTGAGGTCCTTCTTCTATTTCTTCTGTCAATAGATTTGATTACTTCGTACTATTTATCGATGAATATTCTAGATTCACCCGGATATACTTTCTACAACATTGTTTTGAGTTATCGCAAATTTATATCCCATTTGCCACCATAATTAAAACTCAGTTTTCTCGTACTATTAAAATTATTCACACAAACAATGCTATAGAGTATCAAGATTCTTCTTTAGTTCAGCTTCTTAGTCAATAAGGCATTGTTGTTCAACGGTTATGTCCTCATTCTTCCTAACATGATGGACAAGCTGAACGAAAATATGGCCACATTCTTGGTCCTATTTAAACTCTTCTTCTTTTTTTCTCCTCATATCTAGGACAATTTTAGGGAGAAGCAATTCTTACTACTGTGTACACCTTAAATCGAATTCCCACTTTGGTTCTTCATAATTTATCTCCTTTTGAAAAAATTGTTTGGTAAGACTGGTGATTATTCAATCATGCATCCCTTTTGTTGTGCTTTGCTTTGTTTTTTTGCAATCTCATGAACGCACAAAATTAAAACCTCATGCTCAACCATGTTGTTTCCTTGGTTATGAGATAAAACACAAAGGGTATCACTGTTGGGATCCTATTTCAAATAAATTACGCATTTCTAATATGTTACCTTCTAGGAAAATACCATGTTCTCTTCTCTTTCCAAATATCATCACTTTGTCACTACGAAATCTTTATTCTTTATTAATTTGTTAAGTTGTTTCCAAATTTTAATATACGTAACTCTAATGTACTCAATATGAGCCCGTACCCTCCTATTCCCACTAAATCTGCAGCAATTGATGATCCTGCACCTATGTCTACACTTGATACCACTTTTTGTCTTTTTATTTGGGTAAGATAAATTCCTCATCATCTTATTGATTTTCACTATTATTCTATTATTGTAACTCTCTATGAGCCTCATTTTTACTATGACGCAAGTACTGGCCCTCTTTGGTAGTAAGTTATGACTGAAGAACATCAAGCCTTAAAGAAAAATCATACTTGATTTAGTTGATCTTCCTCCAGTGAGATACATATTGGCTAGAAATAGGTTTACAAAATCAAAACTTGTTCTGATGGCTCTGTTGAGCATTACAAAGCTTGTTTAGTAGCTAAAGAGTATACTAAGACTATGACATTAATTATAAAGAAACCATTCTCATGTAGCTTGATTAACCTCTATTTGTAGTTTATTAACTATTGTTGTAGTTCGAAAATGACAACTTTTTTATATGGATGCCAAAAATGTATTTCTTCATGTGATTTGTTAAAAGAGGTTTACATGCATCCTTCTTGAAGATATCATTCTCCTCAAAAAGTTTGTAGGCTTCGACGAGCCTGGTATGTAGCATCTTGTTATCCCATGTTAAGAGTTAAAACCTATAATAGTGTACATGAGAGTTTATTGAGAAGTTAGAAAGTGCATTTCGTTCTCTTGCATAATATAACATACAAACGCATGTGATTATTACTCATTGCACACGTTAAAATAATTGAACATACATTTATTGACATTTTCTGGTATAATTAATTTACAAATGTGATCATGATGTGATTAGAGAATATATTGTCTTGAAAATTGATTTGGTGATAATAATTGTTGATCTAGAAATTTTGGTAAAATTTAAGAAATTTCTAAAATTATGAGTATTTATGGACTAAAAAAATGTTAAATGACAAGATAGTTGATTTATAACAGTAGAAATAAGTGTCAAATGGCAATTGAAATAATTGGCTAATTGTATTAGGATTTGTTGAGAATATGATATTAAAAATTGGGTGACAATTGGGGTAGAAAATAGAGACAAATTGACTGGTTAACTGAGAGAACCAAGTGAGACCATAGGAAGTGGACATGTGGCAAGTGACAAGTGTCACTTGCCAAGCCATGCATCCACCCCCTATGACACTCTCTCCCAAGTGAAAGACCATCTTCATTTTTATTTGTCTTTCACAGTGTTCATTTGTTCTTACTTTTTGTTAATTTCTCTTTTCATTTTCTTCAGTCTTCTTCATCTACGATTCTTATTTCTTACCCTCTCAACATAAGCCTTGCTTTCATCTTTCACTTGCTACTTTCATTTTTGTTATCTTCGTCATTGTCACTAAAAGGCCAAACCCTACAACCTTCGATTGGTGATGATCATGTGATATTGGAAAGCTAGGGTTCATGTGATTTTAAAAACTTTGCAGTTTTACCAAGTAAGTAACATGTTAATTCTCTTGGGTTGTATGAATATGAAACGAATATGGTGATTAATTGATATTAAATGAAGAATGAGAATATTAGTATCTTGTTTTTGTGTTTTTGATGATCAATATTTTATAAGTTGTTGTTGAGATGATTTTTGAGATAGAAAAATCATTATGATGATGTAAAACGAGTGCGAAAATTTCACGAAAAGATAATATGCTCATGTTATGTTTTACGTTAATCTCTTTGGGTGTTATAGAGGTATACTAAAATGAGTTTAGAGTGAAAGTAGTATGATTTCTTGAAATGGGAAGAATTAAAATGATAAGTTAGAGATGCAATAAAGGTGTTAACGAAGATGAAAAAGTGCAGAAAATATGATGAATGTGCGTATATTATATGTTCGATTTTTTATGTTTATAATCAATCATATATTTTGTTTTGGTGTAAATGATTTGAGCTGAAATGGAAGTAGGAATGAAGAAAGGAAACATTAGGTAGTGCACGATCATGCATTCAAATGGAAGTAGCAATGAAGAAAGGAAACATTAGGTAGTGCATGATCGTGCACAGGCACAATCGTGACAGTGAGAGTGTTGTGATTTTTGACAGTTTTAAACACCCTTCACTCTTTTGACCATAACTTCTTCTTCGAACCTGCAATTGACTTGAAATTTGAACCAAAAACTCTCCCACATTGTTCTTCCTCTCCACCATATTTCATGGCCACTTGAATCTATTAGGAAAGGATTGATAATGGTCGATTGATGAGTTTAGGATGAAAATGATGAAGTGTGTTGGAATTTGTTAAATGGAGTGTTTTCAGTAAACAGATATATGTATTTTGGCCATATTTTGATCTGTAAACATACACATGGAATGATTTTGAGTTTAGATTAAACTAGAGACATATGAATGCAAAATTTATAAAGGAATAGAATTTTAATTCTGTCTCTAAAAGTTTCAAAATTTGGATTGAAGTTGAGTATTGAGTGTTGTTGTAGTTTGAGCACAGTCTGAAGTATTTTGTGTATATCTTGTAAAATAAATAATCAAATTATGTGAACTTTGTGTCCTTAGAAACTTAAGACACATGGGAATATTTGTTTAGAATAATGTATTGCCTAAATACTTCATTTTTCTTGCTATAATGGCCATGCAAAATTGACCCAAAAAGTTGTTATGAGAAAAGCTGTAATGATCGATTGAGTTATGAACTTATAATAAATTTGTTTTATTGAGCTATATACCTAAGTTCAAATTAGACATATATGAGTTTTGAAGTATAAATAATCAAGTAATATGAATAAAAGAAACATACCCGAGATTGTCATTGAGCATACATTGTACATAATCCATATATACATGTGTGCATAAATGAGTACTTATATAATTGTGCAAAGTTGTGATATGTGTAAATGTATGTTGCATGTTATAGAGTAGCAATTAGAGCGTCAACATCTAGACGTTGTTGGGATTTTGAGGCAATAGCTATCTGGAGTAAACCGTGAGTAACCTAAATGATCTCACTCGATTAATTGTTTGTTTTAAATTCTATATTGAATTATTATGTGAATGTGATTATGTTGATTCCAAAAATTGAATGTCCAAGACTTTTGATGCATGAATTATATATATTGGAAGTTCTCTTTATATGTGAATCTGACAAAAATAAGTGTACTTAATATAACTGTTGAATGTCGAACTATGGTCTGATGACATATGAAAGTGAATGTGTAAAGTGAAGTAAAGTGACTGATTGATCTTATATGATTTGATACATTTCATTGCATGAATTCATGAACAGGTAATGGCAGTTGTGACCTGAGTAGCTGTCAAAAAAGAGCTTAAAACTCATAATGTGATTAAGAGCCAAAGTCTCGCTATGTATAATGAACCATGTATTCCCAACGAGTAAGGGACAGTTATCAATGAGCCCGGTGTCCACAATGGATATAGGACAGTTATAGACACTCAGTCACAAGAACGTAATAATCAGAAATAAGTCTCATGAGCATTGCATATATATTTAATATGTATGTTTCAAATGATTTAAATTGATTGTTGAATTGTGTTGAATGATAAATGTGGAAATTGTGAACAAAGAGTTTTTGTGATGCTACACGATGGTATTTGTTATCATATGAACTATGTGATTGCATGGATTGTGTGCTATGTGATATGAGTGAATCATCGAGGATTGTTAACTCGCTGAGTTTGCAAAACTCACAAAATTTACAATGTTGACATTTTAGGTTCAAGAGAGGATAATAGTGACAGAGAAATTATAGAAGAAGCATAGTTCTGGTACTTTTGGATAGAAGAAACGGCTCAAAGGTCGGTCAGTTAAGACTGAAGGATCTAGATAAAAATTTCGTATAATTCCTCATGAATGTAGCGTGTTATGTATATAGAGATGTAAACTCTGATTAGTTTTTGATAATGTAAACATATGGATGTTTTGTAAAGCTACAATGTGTATTCAGTTTTTTTGAAATGAAATGAGGAATTTTGAGTTTTTAAATATTGTGACATTTATGCTTTGAATGATGATGTCATGATTAAGTTAGAAATGTGACTGCTCTAGCATGCCACCTTTGCAAGGTACATACTCGGATACCCTTCAGGATGTCAAATATGTGTCCTATGAGAGTGGGGTGCTATATGGTATGGATTGAAACAAGCTCCCAAGACTTTCTTTATAAAATTTAGCTCTACTCTTACTCAATTGGGCTTTATTTATGGCCAATATGATTTTGCACTATTCATTCATCAAATTGACTAAGGGATTATTCTTCTATCAATTTATATCAACTATATCATAATAACAAGTGATGATGCCTCTGGTCCTTCAAAATTATAACATTACCTTAGTCAATATTTTGAAATAAATAATTTGGGTTCTCTTAACTGCTTTTTGGGGCTTGAAGTTTCTTATACTTCTTATGATTATTATCTCTCTCAAGCCAAATATGCATATGGCCTACTTTCTCGTGTTGGCATCACTGATGGGAAAATTGTATCAAATCCTTTGGAACACAATTGTAAACTTACACCTTTAGATGACACTCCTCTTGATGATCCCACTTTATATCAATAACTTGTTGATATATAGTTTTGTCTATCTCATTGTTACTCGATCTGATACCTTATATGTTGTTCATATGTTGATATATAGATTATCGTTTTACCATTGGTTATTGTTTCTTTCTGGTGATTCTCTTTTCTTTTGGTGTAACAAAAAGCAAACTGTTATTGTTCGGTCTAGTATTGAACCTAAATATCATACTCTTAATGATGTTACAATAGAATTATTTTGTTGCGGTGGTTATTAAATGATATAATTGTCACACATTCTTCTCTCATTACGTTTTATTATGATGGTAGAAGTGTATTACAAATTTCTCAAAATGATGTTTTTTTATGAGCAAACAAATTAATTGCCACTTTGAACATCATCATATTACTCAAGACATTATACATCTTATTCTCATCTCCTCAACCAACCAAATGACTAACATATTTACCGAAACAAAATATCCAACCCATTTTTAAGATTTAATTAACAAACTCAAGATGGTATCTACAATCCCATCTTGAATTTGAGGGAGTGTTAAGATTCAAATTAGACATAATTCTTTTAGTTGAAATCGTATCCTATATATGTTAATGTATATTTAATGAGTCTATAAATACTTTGTATATTATATATTAAATATAAATTCAAAAGGCATTATTGCATATGAAATTTCATAGTATATTTATCAACACACTCAAGAAACACATTACATATAGTCTATAATAAGCTATATATACCTTTTATTCATCAGTTTCTCACAAAGATATTCTCAAATTTTCCAAATTAAGTTTTAAGACTTTTACTTCATATCAATTAAATAATCTTAAATTTATAAAAGAACATTAATATTTTGTTGTTAATTTGAGCATATAATAGTCATCAAGATCCCATTATTACACAAGATTATAACTTACAAAATAAAAATTTGAATTCAATATATTAAAATCTCTCATAAATTGACTATTGTTATTTTAATTATCATATTTTAAAAATTATTATTTATCTATTACATAATGTTTTCAATTAGGGTGTTGTTGTTTGGTGGGAATGAAGAGAGAGGAATGAGTATGGCATAAAAAATAAAGCTTGGTAAGAGGTTATGATTGCATGACCTATATTTTCATTCCTAATTTTTAAGCATTACTCTATTTCTCTCTAGTACGAGAGTAATGAGAGTTATTCCTCCAATATCTTTTATTATTCTTTAACTAATAATAACAGTAATAATAATAAATTATAATATAATTAATTAAAATATAATTCATTCATTCATTAAAATATTGTGATTAATTAATTATATTATATTATAATTAATTTTACAATACTTACAATATAATTAATTAAAATATAATTTATTTATTAATTAAAATATTATAATTAATTAATTGCATTATTTTAATTACTTAATATATTATAATTAATTAATTAAAATATAATTAATTTTAATTTCTCAATATTTTTTACAAACCAACCACTGTTAATAATAACAATAATCATTCTTTTTTTTAATAACTATTATAATAATAATATCTTTCTTTTTTTTTTTTGGTTAGACCACGAGGTGTTATAAGAGGGTCTCAACTATAAGAAGAAGTCTTTAAGTCATCCACTCTCAGAC
>JAOSBK010000206.1:4153693-4185456 GCA_027568895.1 Erythroxylum shatona | reverse complement strand
ATTTGAGAAAATTTACTAGAAGTTTTAATTAAAATAATTAATACATTAATAACAAAGTGTTTGGAATGTTATGAATTGATTGTAGCATTGAATTCAATTCAAATGTTTGGAATCAGAAAAAATGGGTGACAACTTCATCGTCCTTTATAAATTAAATTCACATGAAAAAGCAATTGAATTGAATTACAAACTGAAATTTCAATTTTTCTTTTGAACGTTAAAAATATCATTTCAATAATACCCATCTAACCCTACTATATATCTCCACTTCAAATAGCTCATCCCACTAAGAAACGGAACAACATCTTCTCCACGAATCAACACTTTCCATTATATCCAGTTTTTCTTTTTTCTTGTTATGGATGATTTTTCCTTTTTCTTTTTTTATCTATAATCATCGTTCTCTTTTAGATCCATCGTTCGATTTAGCTTCTCTTTTTATTTTCCCATCTTGTCTACATTCTTTTGCATTTCTCTAATTTTTTTGTATATATCTAGATTTTTTTGTTTGTTTGTTTTCGGCTACATTTTAAGTGAATCTTGTTCAATTTGGGATCTTGAGTGTGGAACTTTATGGATTATATAACTTGTTCTATGTAAGTATGAATGTTTATTATTTAATAAGATTATTTTTTAATTAAGGGTAAAAAATGTCATATGAAATAATTAAATTCATTTTGATTGTGTTCCAAAGAGTGTAATTGAATTCAATTATAAGATTACTGGATTTATTCCAAACAATGTAAATTGAATTCAATTCAATCTTATTAATGTAATTGAATATAATTTATTAATGAATTCAATTCGAAGGTTTCTAAATACCCTGTAAATTGTTTCTTAAACAAGTTACCTAAATTTTATCATAAAACAAATAACTAATGACTTTCACTAACAGGAGTGATTTTCAGTTGAATTAGTTGATAACAATATATAGTTATTAATTAATAATACATTTTCAAAAATCATTTTAATAAATAAAAATCTTGAATTTTTTTTTTAGGAGGTGAAATGATAGAGCCCTCGCTAACATCGAGCACCACAAAATCTGACCACCGGTCCACCACCCGAGTCCTCCTCACCTCTGGCTCACACACATCACCGGACCCAGCCGCCCTATCTTACTCACCCAGACCCTACCAGAACGGACCGGACAACTCTTGAGTCTTGAATGGCCTCCACCTCGATAAATAAAATTATTAATTCCCATCTACCTATGCCGTTACTTCCGTTAAGTCAGCACCGGACAAGCCTTCTCGCTTGTGCGGTCCTAACGTCTCTCTCCTGTTCTCGCCTTTACGTCCGTTAACTTCTCGAAGACTCAGTCAGGTCGGCTGACTCATCTCCACTCTCTCTCTCTCTCTCTTCTCAGTTTCTTTTTATTGACGCGTAACGAAAGGTTTGGGTGAGGACGCTTACACCGAACCCGACCCTAAGCCTATATAATCACCTTCGGTCCATGAACTCTACCTCCCTCATTGAAGGCAACAACGACACAACACGCAAGAGCCAAACACAGCCTCCCTTCACTGTCCTCCTCCTCCTTCTTCTCCCTTCAGAAAAAGAACGAAAAACTAGAGGGGGGAAGAAATTAAAGAAATTTATATTCGGAAAAAGAGGGGTCTGTTTGGATTAATCTTTTCATTTCTTTGGCTAGTGGATTTTTTGTTTTTGTTTTTGTAATTATGGGGACCGAGGTTTTGAGGCCACAGGATTGTTTGATTGAACGTATCAGAGATTCTCCGTGTCGCCGGCGGAATTTCCATGGAACTTCTAGTATTTATCCTAACTGTTCTTCTCACAATTCTAACCCTAGATCTAACCGCAAGCAGACTGTACGATCCGATAGATCGGAGCCGAGGAAGCGACAAGCGGAGCCGTCGATCTCGAAGAGATCCAGCTCCGCCGACGATGTCAGGGCCGGTAGGATGAACAAGCACCCTAACGGAGGTAACCACCACAGCCACCATCATCACAGCAACAATCAACGGAGTTTAGTTATGGAGAAGGTTACGATTTTGCGGCGAGGAGAGTCGCTTGACTCGAAGATCAAGAGCAGCGGTGAAATGGTAGTCACCGGTACGGATCGGTTGGGTCCGGACCCGGAGATGGTGCCGAAGCAGGTCCGGATGGTGGATCTGAGCTCTCCGTTGGCTGGGAAGTCTGACATGTACGCCGGGTCGGCCTTTTCCATGTCGCCGGCGCCGAGCTCGCTTCCCCTGCCGTCCTTCTCGAAGAGGAAGCAGGTTTCGGTGGATGATTTGGCCACCAGAGATCTCCGACGCTTGCTTCGTCTAGAATTCTAACACCGGAACCAGTATGGTCCAGATCCGGATGCTCCGTTTCTCCATGTACGCTGTTATCCCGATCAGTCCTTGTAACGTCGACCTGATTCTAGAAGATCCGATCATCTCGTGAGTTTTTGGTAAAACGGGAGGTAGATCTGAGAATCGGTGGAAATTACGAGGGCAAATTAGGTAAAACGTTGTATGTCTGTCATTGGGTAATATGTTAATACCGGTTAGTCTGGGGTTGTGAATGTAATTTAGGAGTCTTTGATGGGGGGTTAAGATTAAAGAAAAAAAGAAAGGGGGACAAAGAAGGAAGAAGAAAAAGTTAAAAGAGTGAAAAGTGGGGTAATTTTGTAATAAGTGGGAACTAGTGTTTGGTAAGTGAAAAAGGGAAATCAAAAGTAGTGTGATGTGAGTCATGTTTGATGATTTGATATTACTTCTGTATCCTTTTCTTCTTCTGATCTGATGTCGTCTTGTAGTTTGTAAAGGTGCGTTTAATGTTAATATCCTACTAATAATAAATATGTAGTAACTTTTATAGTCCAGTACCAAACTTGAGTCAGTTTTGCTACTCTGATTCTCTAGTCCATGATGTTCAGATGCAAAGCTCCACAAAAGATTATGTCAGGTTGGATCAAATTTTGGAACAAATTTGGGGTTTGGGCAAGTTGGGATTAGGTTTGACAATGGATTAAATTGGATTTTTAACTTAATTTTTAAATTTTATTGGTCTTGTTAAAATTATTTAGTTTAAATTTAAAATAACTGATATTTTAGAAGATTGTGTGGTTTAAGTTCAATTTAAAATTGTTGATTTAATTTATTTAAAATGATGATATTTTAAAGTGTGGTTTAAGTTAATTTGGAGAGCTAAAGATCATTTGATTTGTTTAAATCAATTTTCGACACAACAATTCAATTTAAAAATTAGCTCAGAATATGAATTTAGATTAAGTTAATCTAAATATTATATTCTTAATTGAGATTTGGCTAAGCCTTTAGTTTGAAACCTTTTTTTTTCAATAAATTAATTTAAAAGTTTGATTGAATTTAAAATCAAAATTTAGACTTTGAATTGAATTAATTGTACCTTTTGAAAATAGAACGAAGTTGAATGAATATGCGTAATAGAATGATTATTATTAAGAATATAATAGATAAAATATGGAGTTAAAATGTTCACAATTGCTGGTCATTTTCGGTGGTTGAAACAATTCGTTGACACGGTTGTTGGGCAGGGCACCTTCGATAAAAAAAATAGTTTGTTGATACAATCACTGAACCGAAATACAAAAAACCATAAAAATATCATTATATAATATAGAAAACTTGTACTATTAATACTTTCTTGGTCGAGCTTGTCCAAGACTTGTCTAGTGTGAAGTATTCAATTAGTATAATTTATAAACTATTATTTCAAAAGTTTACTTGTGCATATCTAAAAAATAGCGGATGCGAGTTTTTCATTTTAAAAAAATTATGTATGACAATGTTTAATTAAAATGATTAAAAAAAACTAATCAAAATATCATAATATCTATTGTAACTTCCACTAATTATTATTATTTCTTTCTTTCTTAAAAATACAATAGACGATAAATGTAAAATATTCGTTACTGTCAACCAAAAGACCCGAGAAGTGATTCCAATTTACAGCACACAAGTTACGTACAGAGTCCACCATCATCACAACCACCTCCAAAGCTAAAATTAAAGTTACTGACGCATCTTTTGGGTTGATTGTGATCGATATGTTGAGTCACTTTTACTTTTCAAACCTGTAAGTACCAGGGTTTTTTTTTTTTTTAAATGAAAAGGGAAAGTACGTCAAATACTAATTAAATAGGAAAAATTGCGCCCCGACTGATCTGCTGACAGCAGATGCTGACACCCTAGTGGTGGAACAGCAAAATAAGTGATTCCAATAGTGTCAGGATAGGCCCGAGCAGCGAGCCAATCTGCGCATCTGTTGTTTTTTCGGTACACATGCCGATGAATAACAGTCCAGTTCCGAATAAGAAGCTCAAGAATACTGATGAGGAGAGGGTTGTCGGACTGAGTTCGGGACGACACCGAAGAAAGAAGCTTGTGCACACTCAACGAGTCCACTTCCAACTCAATACGTCGAAAGCCCAATCGCCATGCCATGGTAAGGCCTGTGTAAACCGCCCAAAGCTCCGCTACTTGTGGGGAGCACCATCCAATGAACTGAGAGAAACCACCACGCCAAATACCGGCACTGTCGCGAAGGAGTCCTCCAGCGGAAGCCGTGAACTGGGATCAGTTGCTAGCCCCATCGGTGTTCAACTTGATCCAGCCGTGTTGGGGCCGTTGCCATCTAATCTGTTGAACCTGGCGAGTGCGGCGGCCGATACCGCCAACTCTGCGGACCCTCAAGGCCTGCTGAACCTGATCTGCAAATGACAAGAGAATAACAGAAGGTGAGGGAGATCGGACAAAATCAGAATCAAATATAACCTTATTCCTCCATTTCCAGAGGAACCAGCAGGTCAACCCAAAAAGGAGCGTCCAGTCCCTGCCCTGCACCCGCCGGTGCTGGAGGAGGTTGACATGCATCCAGTCTCTGACGGGAAGATCAAAGGAAGGCGAGGTGACGATGTCCATCCGGAATGAGGCCCAGACTCGACGCGCCAGAGGGCAGTCCCGAACAACATGAAGAGCGGTTTCTTCTTGGGAGCAATGTAAGCAAGAACTGTCAATGGTAAGGTGTCGTCTCACCCGCTGCTGATTACTGAGCAATCGATCTTTCGCAAGAAGCCATAAGAAGGAACGCACCCGCTGAGGGCCATTCCACTGCCAAATGACCCCCCACAGGCCAGATGGATCGGCCGACGATTCGCCCCGAATCAGAGAGTAGGCCGAAGCAACAGAAAAAAAATCCATGCTCAGAGGCTCCCCAGACCATCTTGTCTGGGCCCAGGCTCGGGGAGGTAGGAAATATGCCGGCAATAGCTCGACAAATCGAAGGAGGAAGGAAATCCTGTACGGCCGTCAAATTCCACTGGCCTGTGGGATCCACAAAATGGCTGACCCTGAGGCTAATAATGGACTCCGGTACGTCCTGGGTAGAGTGAGAAAGTAGGGGGCCAATCCCCGTGACCCAAGGGTCGTGTCAGAAGTTAAGTGTCAGACCATCACCTATCTACCATTGGAGGCCCTGAGTCACGATGTGCCAAGTCGCTCGGATGCTCCGCCAAACCATCGATCCTCGGACTGGAGTAAGGGAGGAGGGAGTAAGGGAGGAGGGAAGGCAGTGAGGTGCAAAAGCATATTTTCACGCTGAGGTACTGTATCTTTCCGTTGGCAGCAAAACACGCCTCAGTCCAAAGTCAATCATTCCCTAAACAGGCAGGTGTGCTTATCTGTCTCTGTTTGCCAGTCCAATTTCACTGGACGATCACTCGCTTCCATCTCCGACACGAACCAGTGACCAATAATAACTCGCCACGTTGCAGACCTACCCAATAAAGCATTCCTTAAATTTCACGCGCGTCAAGTTGAGGACAACCGTTAGTAAAGATCTACTCGGCTCGTCGTATTAAATTCAAACCCTCTTCAATGGAATCTTCTACTGATTGGTTCATCTAAAGCGAAACTTCCGTAACTGCATTCGTTCTGGTGCGGGCGTTTTTAGTGTATGCGCCTGTCAGTGAGATGCGAACGGTCCATGAAATCATGACCCAAAGAACGAGCCAATCATATCCTCGTACTTTGGAAAAATAACTAATTTACCCCCGCAAGTAAATAATAGTATAATACTGTTGACTATTTGTTTGCGGTTATTAACTTATTACCAACCCGAGAGGGGCAGAGGGAGAGGTAGACAAGGGAAGGCTTGAGAGAAAGAGAGGCTTTCCTCGTCCTTTGTAGATCTTTTGTGTTTGATTCTCTCTTATCAGTAATGGGTTTATGGGAAGCTTTCCTTAATTGGCTTAGAAGGTCAGTTCTTCTCCATTTTGTTTCTTATATTTGTAGACGTGTTTGTGTGAACATATGTGGGTATTGCTTGATTGTTTCATGTCTTTGTGCGACTGGTGGGGTGTTGTTTTCTGGGTGTTTTTTGGTTTGATGTAAGGAGGGACCTTTCTTGTTCTTGTTGACTGTTGAAGGAGGTTAATCTTTGGCCCGTTTGCCGAAATTTTTTCTGAAATTTTCTTTTCATAATAATTTGTTTGCGTGAGCAGTTGATGGTTGGACTCTGATTTAATGATTCCCTTCTGCGTTCTAGTTTTTTTGTTTTTGTTTTTGCTTTTGCTTTTCAATTTTCATCGATGGAATCGTGCAATTGAGGTGGCTGAATGGTAGAATAGTGCTTCTAATATTGATGCTGATTATAGTTCATGGGGTTAATGTGATCCCTCTGATAAGGGGAAAGTTTGAATTGGTGGAGATATAAATGGAGAAATTTTCTTGGAGGAAAGGATTGTATTTGAAGTCCTGCAGGTTAACATTCAATGAAATTAGTCAAAACCTTGAAAGTGGAAACTGTTACTGTTCATACTGCTGCAAAAACAAAAAAACAGTTACGGTAGGAAGTTTCGTATCTGCAATTTACGTGCCTTTTAATCTTTTACATGCTAAGGGGGTGATTCTAAATTTTAGAATATTCTGTCCCTTTTGTCATATGTGGATAAGCAGATGATTGGTTCCTTGTGTGTGGACCTCTGGTACATGGATCTTTTCCTCCTCAAGTTCTCGAACAACTTTTAGATGGTTAATTTTTGTGAGTGTTGACATGTCCACTACTCTTTGGGATTCCATTCACTTTAGGAAGTCAATGAATCACCTGGAAGTGCAGATTGTTGATAATAGGAATCCAGCTTAGCTCTGAAGGTTACGTTTCTTAGATATTGCACCATGTGAGAGGAGGGAAATAAACTAAACTAACAGTATCAGCAAAGGAAACACAACATTGATAAACTTCTGAGCTGTTAGAATATTTAGACTCTTCTTTTACTAACCTTCCTGGAAGGTGTAAACAGGTTTACTTGTTTCTTCTCTTAATTTCTGCTATACAGCAAAAGAAAAAAATTTGGCAGCATTCAGTATAGGGTGGGTGATTTTCTAGAGTTATATGGAAAATTCACTATTAAGAATCCATTTTAAGATGTCTTCCTGCTGATCTTTTTGATGTGGCCTCTGTATTTGTCCTCTTGTAGCAAACTCTTTCTTTAATTTCCCCTACTCTGTTCTGATTGTTATAACTTATCAGTGAACTTTCTTGTTTGCATCTGAGGGCTGTGACATACTGAGAAATAGTTAATTTTTCCAGATTTAAAAGGACAAATGTTTGAAATCTCGAGTGTCAAAGTTTGAACAAAGTATTTGTCAGGCATTGTTATGGAATTCGTGAGCCTTATGTCATGTAGCTCTAGTATGTTGGCTACCTATTTGTCGTGGGTAGTATACTAGTTGCATTTCTATCCATTTGTGTCTTATTGCATAATAAAGTTGCACATATCTAATGGAATATGTATTGAACACCATTGCTGTTTAGCTCTGCCAAAAAGTGTCTCATCCTAAGGATTTGTCTTCTGTTGAAGTGGAATCAAGCTAACTTTTAGCTTTTTCGTTGCTTCTGTATTCATTTCATGACACTTTTTGAGGATACTAATCCTGCAGGTTTTTTGTTGTACATGTAATTGCAGCCTCTTTTTCAAGCAGGAGATGGAGCTATCTTTGATAGGTCTTCAAAATGCTGGAAAAACTTCTCTTGTAAATGTTGTTGCAGTAAGTACATAAATTGCATATCTAATAGTGCCATCTCTGCCCCTTTATCAAGTTTCAAACTGAAGTGAAAACTAACTTGTTGGTCTCTTTTGTAGACCGGAGGGTATAGTGAAGATATGATCCCTACGGTGAGTTACCTGTCCAGAAGTTTACAGCTTTCATTTCCCAAATCCATTCTTTCAAAACGATTATAGCTACACTTCTGCCAACACCCCTTTTGCAGTTCATCACTACATTTAATCAAGATAGTTGCCATATCTGTTAGTGTTTTGGCCACTATGATATCAATCTATGGATTATCATTCATCTTCAGGTAGGATTCAACATGAGGAAAGTAACCAAAGGAAATGTCACCATAAAGTTGTGGGATCTTGGAGGTCAACCTAGATTCCGTAGCATGTGGGAGAGATATTGCCGTGCAGTTTCAGCTATTGTGTATGTACTTACTCCTGTCTCATATAGCTCTTGATAATTGTCAAATAACTGGTAGTCTTTCTTTGGGGGGTTAGTTCTTACAATGTTTGCAATATCTGTAGTTGTATCAATATTTATTGATAAAAATGTTTTCTGAAAACTCGATTGATTATTTTTGTTCCCTCCTTTTATCTTGTAGTACAGAGTCCGTAAAAGTTTGTAGATTCTGAAATTCTGTAGCTGGTTCATTAAGACCAACGCCAAAGGGCCTATATTCAGTTACACAATTATCAGATGCAATTGTTTTTCTTTTATAGAGCTTTGACTTGAATGGATCTTATGAAATCGACCTGGACATGAACTTTTACATCTTTTATGTATTCATTTAGATGTGAATTGAACATTATTGGAACACAGACGTTACTGATAAACATTGGTTATCGGTGGAACTGAAGTTAAGATGAAATGTTTTCTTATTTTGCTGATAAACATTGGTTGATGCATAGTTATGTGGTCGATGCTGCGGATCCTGATCTGGTGAGTATCTCAAGAGGTGAACTTCACGACTTGCTGAGCAAACCGTCACTCAGTGGTATCCCGTTATTGGTGCTAGGAAACAAGATTGACAAGCCAGGAGCTCTGTCGAAACAGGCTTTAACTGATGAAATGTAAGAGAACAACCTTTGTCCTGATAATTTAAGTACAAATGTGGTACACTTGCTATTTTAAGGATAATATTGATGGGGTATTGAAAAGAGATGACACTTTTTCGACGCAGGGGACTGAAGTCGATCACTGACAGAGAAGTTTGTTGCTTTATGATCTCTTGCAAGAACTCAACCAACATAGACTCCGTGATTGATTGGCTTGTGAAGCACTCAAAGTCAAAGAACTAAGCCACTCCCTGTCTCATTCCTTTTTTGTTTGTTTAAAATGCAGATTCAGGTTGGCCATTTGATGCAGAGTTTCGCACATTTAACCTTAAAAATCTTGATGGTTTAGTCATTTGTGTCCCTTTGAGCTTATTTGTTTCTGTATATTGGTGAGTACCCGGTTGAGAATGGTTGTGATTTTCTTGATTCTTGGCTAACCCTTGAAGAACACAAATTTGATGATGTTTTGCATCCAAGAAACAGCATCTTTAGGATAAGATCCATCCAGTTCATTGTGGTTGGTTGGATTTGTTCCTGTAACTCTTTTGGATTGGCAATTGATACAGATGCACCATTGTATATAGAGAGATCAGCAGAAAATGTTATTTTTTAGAGTTTTAATATTAGATGATATTTTTAAGCAATTTAAATAATTTTTAAAATAAATCAATTTACATATAAATTAATATTTCAAAATTTAGATTTGAAGCTAAATATAAAATGGGTAAGGTTTAAAATATTAAATTGGTATTAAGTCGCTATTAAATTGGATAAAGATTAAATGAAATTAAAAAATGTAGAAAATAATAAATTTTATTTTTATTTATTAAAAGTTTAAATTTAAATAAAAAGTCTAGTATATAAAAATTAATAAATTCATTTTAATTTATAAAAATTAAATAGTTTATAATTAATTAATTAATTAATTTTTAATAAGAATAATTATTAAAGCAAATCCATTACGAGCAGAGCCTGTTGACTCTTGTATGTATAACTTAGTCACTCGTGCATTTCTCACTTCCACTGATAGGCCCTGTAACTATGGAAGCACCTGTTTCTTCCTCCAATTCTCAGCCACCACGCTTCGAGCCAAACGTCGAAACAATAAAGCGCAGGCTTCTCAAAAAGGGCGTGTACCCGACTCCCAAGATCATCCATACCCTTCGCAAGAAAGAAATCCAGAAACACAACCGCAAGCTCAACAAAACCGCCAAGACCCAACAATCCCCTCCACTCAGTCCCGCCCAGAAACAAGCTCTCGATGAAGAATTCCACTTCGAGACCCTGAAAAACGAATACAGAGACTTCACCAGGGCTATAGAGACTCAGAGCAGTAGTAGCAGGAGTGGTACTTGTGGCTTGTTGGTGGGGAGACCGTGGGAGAGGATAGAGAGGGTGAAATTGAGAGAGATTGCCGGTGGAAGCAATGGTTTTTATGGAGGGACGGTGTTGAAAAGACAGAACTTGAGAGATTTAAAGCAAGTTTTTGAGAATGATTTGAGGTGGGTTTTGGATAATGATATTGAGTTTGAAGATGGTAGTTGGTTGAATGATCAAAACCAACCAACTTGGGACCCCACCAAGAGGAAGCGCAGTGAGAAGGAGGCAATTGGGTTCCTTGTCGCCAGGTGTTTTGATGATTTGCTGAGGTTTTTTATTCTTTTGTATTCGAAGTTGAATATATGGATTGTTTTGACTGATTTGCACTTTGTTTTGGGTGGTTAGATTAAGTAGCATAAATGTCACTGCGAGGGACTGGAAGTTGGGGAGGATAATGAAGCAATGTGGTTTGCTGTTTACCGAACGGCAGATGCTGAGAATTGTGGAAGGACTAGGCGAGAAGGGACAATGGGAACAAGCATTGGCTGTTGTAGAATGGATGTATGGTGATAAGAGGCGTAGAGATTGTAAGAGCAAGTAAATCTTTTCTCAGCTTTTCTTTTCAATTTGAATACTAGAGGTGCTAATACTACCATCAAAAACTTTTCTTGGTGGAGATCATGGTGGTAAATGCAAAGCCATTTCTTGCACATGGATTGTATTGTTGTTGTGTGTCTAGAATAATGACGATGATATTAGTCTAATTACTTGTTTCTGGAGAATCTATATATGCAATTTTTGCATAGGAAGATCTACCGACAATTCCTTGCTCATTATGACATGCTCTATATTGGGCCACATGTGACTTGTCATTTGGTCTCTTTTCATTGTCATCCTGATGATTGAATGTTT
Source organism: Erythroxylum shatona (assembly GCA_027568895.1). NCBI lineage: Eukaryota > Viridiplantae > Streptophyta > Magnoliopsida > Malpighiales > Erythroxylaceae > Erythroxylum > Erythroxylum shatona. The sequence continues at coordinate 4,174,115 of JAOSBK010000206.1, read as the reverse complement.
CTGACACACCGTTGGTTTTTTCTTTTTCTTTTACAAACTGTTAGAGTTCCTTTCGGGTAAATAATGTTCTTAATATCTTTCTTGTTCCTCAATTGTCAAGAGAAATAAATACTGTATCATAAGTTGATAGTTGTCTAAATCTTCATATTACACCATGCAATGATTTCAATGTTTTTGTAGGTATGTTTACACAAAACTATTGTCAGTTCTTGGAAAGGAACAGAAGTCTCAAGAAGCGCTTCGAATTTTTAATCTAATGCGTGTAATGATCCATTACCTCATTAATTTGATGTATCAACTATACATACATACATACATACATACATACGTATATATACAGTTGCACTTGTCTATTCTCATCTTTTATGGTATATGTATTCCAATTATTCACGGACTGGTGATTGTTCAGGAAGATCGTGATACTTATCCTGATATGGCTGCATATCATAGCATTTCTGTTACACTTGGTCAAGCTGGTCTTCTCAAAGAGTTGATTAAAGTCATCGAATGCATGAGGCAGAAACCCTTTAAAAGAACCAAAAATTTGTACTACAAGAACTGGGATCCAGTCCTTGACCCAGATCTTGTTATATACAATGCTGTAAGAAAGGAATTATGATTGAATGCTTGCTTTTGGTCCAAATATCAATAACATAACTATCTGATCTATTCCAACTTTTTTTTCCAGGTGTTGAATGCTTGTATTCCAAACCAGCAATGGAAGGGTGTATCCTGGGTGTTTAAGCAGTTGAGAAAGAGCGGTCTTAAACCTAATGCAGCAACATATGGACTTGCAATGGAGGTAATCACTTGCTGATGGCATAGATGGCAGCATTATGTTTACTAAGTTCCAAGTATGGATGCTTCTAAGTATTTTAATTCTACATTATATGTCTTGGATAACATTATGGGTTGTATAAACTCAACGTAAATATTATTCTTTCTAACTTTTCACTGGAACTTGATAACTACATCGATATTCAATATTAGAGCATGAAAACTATTCACTAAAAAAATGTAGTTGGCAGACAGCAGTTACTTTTTCAGCATGGAGTCTAGGTATTTGGATGACCTTGACTGGTACCTCTAAACATAGTTGTAAACTAGGTTGCATTCTGTTTCAGATTATCATCTAGAGATGAATTTGTGTTCGGTTTGAAATGTCAGTGAATTTCTGTATGGAAGTTGCAATCTTTCTTCACATATTCTTATATCCAAGTCTTACAAGATGTTTTGTTTAAAGGTGATGCTTAATTCAGGAAAGCATGACCTTGTTCACAAACTCTTTGAGAAAATGAACAGAAGTGGAGAAACACCAAAAGCTCTTACTTATAAAGGTAGTTTGCCTGGTATCTTTCTGGGAAACTTTATATCATTTGAGCTAGGGCTTATTCCACAACTTTACAGTTCTGGTCAAAACCTTTTGGGGGGAAGGTAGAATGACGGAAGCAGTGGAAGCAGTAAGAGAGATGGAAAGAAGAGGAGTGGTTGGAACAGCTAGTGTATATTATGAACTGGCTTGTTGCCTTTGCTACAATGGGAGGTGGCAAGATGCTATCCTAGAGGTACATTATTTGTTCTTGAACTTTAGTTGTTTAGGTATAACACTTTAAGCTAATGCTTACATTTACTGTGACTATACCTTTGTTGTTCATTATTACGGGATGTTATCTTCTCATGATGATTCCTGCAGGTTCAGCGGATAAAAAAGCTTCGGCATAGTAAACCCTTGGAGGTTAGTTTTACTGGCATGATAGTGTCTGCCATGGAAGCAGGACATATTGATGATTGCAAATCAATTTTTGAGCACATGAAATCCCACTGTGTTCCTAACATTGGGACCATAAATATTATGCTTAAAATTTATGGCCAGAATGATTTGTTCTCTAAAGCTAAGGAGTTGTTTGAGGAAATTAAAGGGGTCAAAGATGGTGGCACTCCCCTTGTGCCAGACGTTTTCACCTATAGCTCAATGCTCGAGGCATCAGCTAGAGCATTGCAATGGGAATACTTTGAATATGTGTACAAGGAGATGGTATTCCAGGGTTATCCTATGAACCAAAGTAAACTTGCATTATTGCTAGTCAAAGCATCTAGAGCTGGAAAGGTTTGGCTTCAACAATATGAAATTAATTTCTTGTTTGAATTCAATATATGCTGCTTGTAAAATCTGCTCTCTCTTTTTGCAGTTTCATCTTCTAGAACATGCATTTGATGCAATTCTGGAGGCTGGAGAAATTCCTTATCCATTGATGTTCACTGAAATGGTACTTCAAGCCACTTCTAAACAGGAATTTGCAAGGGCTGTTTCCCTAGTCAATGCTATTGCTTATGCCCCATTTCGGGTTAGTGAAAGGCAGTGGATTGATCTTTTTGAGAGAAATTCTTATAGAGTCAGTCGGGATAGTCTAAGCAAGCTGTTGGATTCACTTGGAAATTGTGAAGTAACATCAGAAGACACATTCTCAAACTTATCAAGAGCATTGCATTCTCTCTGCGGATCAGGCACATCCAAAGAATTGGCAAGTCTTGCTACTTTTGACACGCAAATCTCACATGAGTTGCATTGCAATGCCACAAAACAGCTAGCTGCCGTTGACAAGGAAGAAAATGGGACAAGTTCCGCTGCAACCGCAAGTGCTGCAGATGACAATTCTGAGATCGATGCAAGTCTGTTCGGCAGTAGAACTGATGTTGAGACAGATATGTTTCCTTTAGATGATTATCAGTCTTACAGTGACCTAACCAATGTTACAGATGAGATCTCTAGTCCACAAATTGGTGGCAGTGACCCAGATGAAACAACTAGCTCATTGACAAACATGGAGATTTTTGTTGAGGACATGGCAACTGAGGAATCTACTGAATGCCTGGACAAGAAGTTCCCAGATTTTCTGCCCGCTCGATACTGGAACAAACTCGACGAGGAACTCAAAATACCGGTAAACGATGACAGTGGCTCAAACTCATCCAAGTTACCCTCAGCATATGAAATACTGAATACATGGAAAATAAGCAGGTAAGAGGTTGATGTTTTACCGGTCAGAGTGAGCAGAATTATCAGGTAATGCTCTACGTAAATAGAGAATTGGTCTCTAGACTTGTAAAAGTGCAAATATAGCTCAAGAAATAGATGATTACTTCCATGTTACTGAGCATGTATCCATTTATTCTGATTGAGTTTAGTGAAGGAAAAAGCCTTGCTCGTTTAGCATGAAGCAATGTAACCCAAAACCAAGCTCAAGTTAAAATTTCCAAAGTTACTGATTATCTCTTAAAGATTAAATTAGAGGATTTAATCGTGTCCAACTTATTTAATATCCTAAACAATTATATAATTTTATGATTTTAATCAAATTTAAGATTTATCATTTTTAATTATATAATTCAAACTTTTTGTTTAACACATTATTTTTAGGGTTTATTTAAAAAGTTTAGGAAAAAAATTTAATTTTAAAAATTTTTTGGTATATTTCATTATTATTTTGAAAATTTTGGTTGAATATAATAATAAAATATACATGATATAAACATGATATATCATATATATTACTAATTAAATCTTGCATACATTATGATTTAATTGAATTCTTCAAGTCCAAACAAAATAATTGAGATCAAATTTAACACTTGAATTAAATTACGATATTAATAACATTTGATTATTTTGATATTTATATTATGTATTTTATTATTTTTCACTAAAATCAACGGTAAAGAATTTTTGAAAATTTAAAAATCAATAATATTTAAATTAAATTCAAAAAAATTAAATCAAAAATATATTTCTTTTACCCTTTTTTCTATTTTATAAAATTTTAAGTATTTTAGTTAATTCATAAATAAAGCATAAAATAATGCTTTTTATTATAAAATTTTTAAGAAGGTAAAACAATATGGCTAAATTACCCTTAATTGAGGGACTTCTTCTCTAAAACCCTAAATTCGCAGTACAGCCCTACGTTCCCATCTTCAATAAAAATGGAAGATCCAACTGAGAAAGCTTTGTGAGGATCTAACCATTGATATCTTTGCCCAATGTACACGATCGCCCGAAAACTAACCTCTAAGTCTCTCACTGGACTCTTCGCATTGTCACCAAAACCCATATCTCGTTTCCTCTCAGGAGCCGCTGAGTCTCGGACCAACAAGCTCGAGCGCATCGCCGACGAGCTACTCAGTCTCTCCAAGCTAGAACGATATGACTACGCGATCCTTTTCAGGCTGAAAATGGGTCTGGACCGATTTGGCTCGGCTGGGACTGGACCCATTTTGACGACGGGTTCAGCAGCCGGATCTGGGGCGGCCGATGCGCCGCCGACGGTGGAGAAGACAGCGTTTGATATAAAACTGGAAAAGTTCGATGCGGCGGCGAAGATCAAAATTATAAAGGAGGTTAGGGGTTTTACTGATTTGGGTTTAAAGGAGGCTAAAGATTTGGTGGAGAAAGCTCCTGTTGTTTTGAAGAAGGGTCTTACAAAAGATGAAGCCAATCCTATTTTAGAGAAGCTTAAAGAATTGGGAGCTACTGTGGTACTCGAGTGAATTTTCATTTCTTTTTGCAATTTCCAAGTTTTTTGATTGATGTAGAATAATGTAATGTTCAAATTGCTGAAATGAGATTATTTAAAGAAATTTGGCAAGTTGGTTATGCTTCTTCTTACTTATCTGTGCTCTGTTTATGCTTCTTTGAATCTGAATACCGTTCTTACGGTGAAGTTTCTCCTGGACCTGCTTCTTTTCATTGTGATTTCCTTCAAAAGTGGATAATGGTTTTCAATTCAAGAAATCTCATTTCTTTGCTCTGCTACCATGGCTCTGATAAGCTTAAGCGGCTTAGCTCCTATCAATTTTATGAGTAGTTACTTGTTTTATTTTCATTGCACTTGGTTGTGCTTTACTTGTTACAATGAACTATTGCTGTAAACAGTAGATTGATGTAAAGTGTAAACAACCAAATGCTCGATGATTTGGTGATGTAAAAGAAAGAAAAACTCTTCACATTCATATCTTCTTGATAATTTTTCTTTTTGCTCAAGTTTTAATTTTTTGCTCCCTACTTTGTCATGGGTTTCCTTTGATACACATTTTTTGGGTAAAGTTTGTATTTGTATGTTTTGATCATTCTTGACTTTTAAGCATCAGAATGGTATTTGTTATAAGGAATACTGTCATCCTCCTTATCGACGGAGGAGGTAAACTTGGAACCCCAAGATCCCTCAGGTTCTTACGTAGCCTGTACACTTCTGCGCACAAGGAGTCTTCACATACTTGATTGTTCAGCTGATGATTGATTGCTAGCCTCCTCCTGCTCAGCATCAGGTTCCTTAATAGCTTCAATTCCCACACTGCCGCTGGAAGCGAGACGTTCGTAATTGATCCGATCAAGAAGCTTTGCCCAGGAGGCTAGAGGATCATCAATAAGAACAATTCCTATTTCTCCACCTTTGGCGTGGCTCGAACTCAAGACCTCCTGGAAGGGAGAGTCTTAAGTGAGGAGTTGAAACCATTTAGACCACTCCTACTTGTCATTGCTATGGATGGACTATTGCTCCAATTGTGCCACGTCTCGAATGTGTCTCCAAAATATACATGTTCTACTCCACATTTTTGTACCAAAACGATTCATCTTCTTTTTACCGTTAAAATGTTCTATTTATGTGTGCTTTACATTTACTTATAGAGTCATCTGGATTTGTCTTGAGCTTAAACACCCACCTAAGATCAATTACTTTTCTGTTGGTTGGTCTGGCAACAAGTGGAGACGTGTTTGGTTTAGTTTTTAATAAAACGATGTAGTGGTTCGTCATTTCGTCTAAGTAACTTGAATTAAACCACATCATTAATTTAAAGTAACAAACTAGCCTTTAATTCTTACGATGCAATAGTCGCTGGTTGTCCCTTTGGGGACATCCGATAAAATTAGAATGATATAGAACAGATTAGCATGATTCTTGCGCAAAGATGACATGCACAATTTGAGAAACGGCTAGTAGAACTTTGCAACATATTAGGTATAAACAAAACTTTGTAATACATATAATGTATATTTGTCTTGTTATTTTTTTTTTTGATAACTTTGTCTTCTAAATTTGCATCACTTAATGAAAATCTGTAGTCTTTTTATTTTCCGAAGTTATTATTATTCCATTTTATTTATTATTATTACTTTATTCTAAATTTTGTATACATCTTTTATATTTATTTGAATTTTTTGTAATATCTCAATGTCACATTTGCATGTGATCAATCAAAAACGGCTTCTTTAGTTGGTGGGATAAGATTGTGTATTATCAAACTTCTCGAAATCTCACATTTTGGCAAGATTCAACCAGGTGTTAATGATGATGATAAATATCGAGTCGCTTCAGCATTTTGTTTCTTATGCCTAGTTTAAGGTTAATCATGAAAGCTCCAAACTTGGCCTTTCACTGCAAGAAAAAACTTAGGATGCTCGATGCATTCACACTTCCAATACTGATTTAAGCAAGTATGAAGACGACATTTTAAAATATGTTGTCTTTCTTTCCTCAAGAAACAAAAAATAAAAGTTACGTACTATACTGACAAATAAGCTATCCAACTAACAAAGGTGGGAACATCTGCTTCCACGGAGCGCCCCTGGCATAACAGAGACAGTTACGAGTTCTCTGTCCCTGCAGGGATGGTTGCCCACAAAAGAAGTTCATCATAAGATCATAGTTTTTGAATGTTATACCAGTTTCTGTACTTTTCAACTCATTCAAGCTCACAAGTCTTAACACTTACATGCATATAGCTGAAACAGTCCAGCTGCAAGCAAGAGTAAGTTACATAGGTTAATGTTTATCTTTGAGATTTACATCCCTAACTACATATACAATATGGACAACATGTCAGCTAATGTAGTTGTGCCTGGATGACGCCATGTTCGATGCATCTTCTTGTCAAATAATCGAATACTGTCCATTTGAAGATCCTGTCATCTGCACAAAGTTTGCAATGGATACCAAAGCTGACAACCTTAAGAAACCAATTGGATATTTAAATGCGTTAACTTATTGTAGTATCAGATTAAGTTTTGCAACAAGAAAGAAGGCTGATTAGGTGGTGGGTTCAGTTTCCCTTTAGTGTTTCGTGTCAAATGAAGGTGGCTTGAAAAAAAAAAAACATAACATGGAGGAAAGGATAGGCATCAATCAAAACGAGCATACCTGCCTTGCCAATTGATAACCCAATTACAAACTCATATAATTGAATTTAAAAGAAAAATGTCAATACATAAACTTCTTAGCTCGTTCTAGCTGATACGTGAAACTATTTAGTTTCACATGGTTCAATGGTAAGAAAGAGTGAAACAAAAAATAAAGGTTGAACATAACACAGAACTTCCATTTGTCCAAACTCATAAAGCAATTAACAAACTGAAATAACACAAGCTTATGCTGCATTGCAACTACGGAATAGCTTATTTAAGAATAACTTCAGAAAGACTTGACAAGGGAGATGGTTACCAGGCATGGCATGTCCTAGATCTGAATGCCTTCATTGCTGCTTTTGCAAAAACTTGAGCCGCTTCTGCTTCTGCTTCTGCTTTCTCAGCCTCCCGAGCTGCTTCTTCAGCCGCTGCTATTGCAGCTTCTGCCTCTGCAACAGCTTTTGCAGCAGCTGCTGCAGCTTCTAGGGCAGTCATGCCCCTAATTTTTGATAACTCTTGATTTACCTGGGATTTATTTAGGATTTCAGCACTACTCTTCTCTGGCTTTGAAGAATCCTTCTGCTTTCCCTCTAGATGTAGAAGGGGAGAACTTCTTATACTTTCAGAACCAGTTGAACTAGGTGAAAATCTGTATTTATGCTTTACCTGTAATAATAAGAAAACAGGATGGTATATCAAAATACAATACATGGTCTATCCTTGTCAAACGTTCAAGCTTTGAAAACTCCAAGAAACATCCAGAAATTCCTTCCAACTCATTTGTGCACCATGAATGCACCGAAGCGATGCTTACTCAAGTCATATAAGAAACACACATCCACAACAAATCTTTTCGAGGTTCTCTCCAGAAAAATTTTCACAAGTATCCATTACTGATTCTGCAGAGCACTATTTGCATTCAGTAACATGCGTTACTTGAAAATGCCTTTGGAACATTGGAAAAAGACACTTCTTTGAATATTATTCTGTTTGGCAAAGGGATTACCTTGATCAATTTTCCGTTTGCAGTCAAAAGCTTTAACTTTCCAGTCAATAGCTTTTTGAGGTTTGGGGGCGCCTTGTATTTGTCCTGTATCGTTTTTTAAGTTGATAATATCAGAATAATAATCAAGTTGAAGGAAATCATACATAGATATCCAATTATCCATGAACAGAATAGATATCCATGACAGAAATTCCATTCAATTGTCTAACTTGGCATTACCAATATCAAATTTACTATGTTGACAACGGAAACAAGTCCTCAGACCTTTTGTTTTGAAAGTTCTTCATGAGTGGAACCTTCTACAAATATTATAGGTTTGCAATACGTTTTTTTGAATGACTAATGAATCTAACAAGAAGAAATAAAGACAGAAGACCTATTCATGAGAAGAAATGGAGTAAATTTCACCCTAACTTAAGTATTAGGCACTAGAAAGGCCTGCAATTTACCTTATTCAGTACCTGATGCAGCAATTCACATTTTCACCCGGTAAGCTTGGGGACATTTTAATAACCATTTAGGAAGTCTTAGAAATAAAATCTGAGGCTTGGGATGCAGTAATTAATTTTTACCCGGTAAGCATGGGGACATTTTAATAACCAGTTAGGAAGTCTTAGAAATAAAATCTGAGGTTTGGGATGCAGTAATTAATACTTCCACCATGCAGCAACAGATTCTTATGAATAAATGTACCTCTATGTACAAAGCAATTGAAGCTCTGTCAGAGCCACTTGGCTCCTTCAACGTGGTGATGGCCTCCAGTATTACATTTTCCAACCTGAAACAATAAAGAGTATCATCATCACTCATTTAAGAAAAAATACTAGTCCCAGCAACATCAATTTCATATCTTCGAGAAGCTAGGCATGTCAGAAAAAAGATGCATGATTTACTAAATATGGGAACCATTAAAATTTCGCAACAAGCAAGGCAGTCAGCTATGTTGTTTCTACTACTGGCCCACAAAAAACTTAGCACCCAATTGTTACAGCTAAATTTGGCTTTTTTTTTACATAAATGGTCTATCAAACAGAATTTTTTCAACTATTATGCTTGCTCCAATAGTTAATCATGAGCATTTCCAACTTGGTTAATTTAAGAATATCAAAGACTACTGATCTTCGGAGAAGAAGGTTTGTGGTGAGAACTTCAGAATTTACAAGGCTGATAATGTTATATGGACAGAAGACTTGAGAGAAAAACATTTATGTCAAGATCTACCTTAATAAAAATGGATTAGTGAGAAAAGCCTTGTATTAGATAACTATGATTGGCTACTAGCTTTATCTTGAAAGCTTTCCATTTTTAACAACCCCACTATCGGCAATTACTTCAACGACTCATTCTTGTCTTTTCCTGCATGAGAACAGTAAAACTACTGCCAAACCTTACTTTAATGCTGTAGATTTAGAAAACAGCTTTTTTATGCATTACAATTAGATACATGGGGATTGTGTGGCTGATCACCGATAATCCATGTCCCATGGATGATTATTCATCAGTTCAATGTGTAAGAGAAAGTCAGCAGGAAAACTGTTCAACTTCCTCTGATTAGAATCAGTAGCACTATAAAAGGGCTAACAGAAACTTAATAAGGAAAGTCATGGATGCTTTGAATTACCCTGTTTCTGAGTGAGCATGGAAATGAAATTACATTGTTTGACAGTTCTAGTAATCACTTCAATTCCATACAATTCCAATCACTTAACCAATTCCATACAATTCCTACATATCATCAATGAACATGTTTCCATATGCAGTAAAATGAAACTGCAAATAATGAGTAATGAGATTTCTCAACAAAAAAAAAGAGAGTAATGAGTAATCAGAAGGCAAGTGACCTTGCATTTAATACTTTTGAAGCACCATTTCTTGGTGTTCCATTGGAAATTGTAAGAGACTTGGCATCTTCATCATTGCTTTGTTGAACAACGTCCAAAATTTTGGAGGTATCACCACGTTTGGAATTTTGAGGATTTCTTTTTAGTGCAAGTTTTGCTTTCTGCCTAGACCCCCATATTGCAGTAACATTAATATTTCTCCACTTGTCCTGTGCAAATAAACTAGATGATTTATAGACCCAAACAAGGCACTACAATGAGAGAAACATAAAGGACCAACTCACGCATGATTCATGAACAATTCAGAGTGCACCAACAGAATCAATATTTCACAATAAATCAAAACAATCTTAGGTTTTGAACAAAAGTCTAAGTTCTCTCCTATCTACAAATTATAGATTCTTAAGGTTTCCCTCTCATCATGCATACCTTGAGATCAACATTCGACCGTAATCGCAACACAGCACTGAACTCAGGGTCCATAAGTATAGTGCGCCATTTGCCAATCCCATGCTTAGCTACTCCAGCTTTAAGAGCCGCCTCTTCTTCAGCTGTCCACTTCTGCTTAGGAGCACCCATCAATAGGTAATGCCTTTTCCCAGAAAATTTTATTAGTTCAACTTCGCCACCTTCACCAATGGAACCAAAAACTGGAGTGCATTAACCAAACATTATGATCAATTCACGATAAAATGACATTAGAAAAAGGGTTGACTTCAATGTAAAAAATTACATAAATCCTAAGCCAAAGGGCGGTACTTTGAAACCCATTTTTAGCAAATTCTCTTTCTCGTTAAGTTCACACGAACACACAAACGCAAAAAAGTAGACGAAAAGATTCAACAGGAAAGCAAGAACAAACTCAAGCTAAATTGTGATACACCACTTATCCCAACGTCGAGTTTCCACTTAAATTGCGACTTTCTGATTCCAGATTAAACATCAAAAACAGAAGAAACCAGAATGCAAAAGCCAATATCACCTAGAAACAAAAAACAAAAAGAAAAAAAAAAGAATCTACCCAGATAAACGTAAATAAAACACCCAGTAACAGGAGATTAAGTAGAGATCATGAGAAAACACAGAAGGAAAATAGAAATATTCAACAAATAATCTAAAGGAAAAATGTAAAATTCAAATATAAGATCAAAATACAATCTTTCAGGTGCTGGGCTGAGCTTGTTCGTACCTGACCAGAGGAACAGGCAAGGAGTGAATAATTCACATAGGGATTATTGTTATACGTATACACATATACATAAACTTTCTACATGGAATTGCAAGCGAGAGAGAGAAGGAGCAGAGACTGAAACATGTTTTCTATGGACTTTTATGTTTTGGCCGTTAGATGAAAATATGACCTTTTTAACTCCTCGTTTGCAAAATTTCACTGTAACTATTGTTTGCTTGTTAATGCCCATGACCTTTTTCTATATTACCCTTACATCCCCCAAATTAGGCTAAAGTTAACATCTCACCTTAACATTTTTCCAAAAAATTTAAATTAGTTTATGTAATTTTTTATGATATTAAATTGCCCCTTATGATTTCAAAATAATATTAATAACAAATTATAAAAAAATGTTTATTATTTTATAATTATTAAATTATTAAACAATTTTATGTGATATCATATCTAATTATGTAATTTTAAACATAATTTCTTTAAACGTTGATAAAAAATGTTATTTGTACCTTTTTATAAAAAGTTTAATTAAGGGGTCGTTTGTTTTTTGTTGTGGTTTTTAATTTTAGTTTTATGTTTGTCTGTTTCTACTTTTTCTTTAAAAAAACATGTTTGATTGAGATTTTAATATAAAAATCGAAAACAAAAAACTGCTTAGTTGAGATTAGTAATTAAAAACAAAAACATGTTTAGTTTTATCATCATGTTTCTATTTTTATAATTATACTCTTATATTAATAATTTTATATCATACATTATATTTTTAAATTAATTAATTATCTTATGGTTAAAGTTTAAGTATATGCAAATTAAATGTAATTAATAAATACAAATTAATTGTATATAATAAAATTCTATAAATTAGAAAATTATATCAATAAAAGATATTCATCATATTATAATTCTTGAAAACATAATAGTACTATCATTTACAAAAGAAAATATAAATCAATTAGAAATAATATAATCACTCCACATTTGCCCAGTAATTTCATATCGCTTCCAAGACATACCTCGAAGTTGTGCTATGGTGATATTATACTTCACTTGAGAACTTGCATCTTTATTTTTACTTTCCCTAATTTGTTCTTCATTTTTTGGCACACCTGTCAAATAACCCATCATTTTATCAATACATTTTAATATAATTGTGTATAACACAACAAGCGATAACGATGTATTTTTGTTTTTTCATATCATAACTCGGCATGTTTTTAAGTATAGGAAATCTTGCTTTTAGGACGCCAAAATATCTTTCAATAACATTTCTTAATACAGAATGCTTGTAATTAAACAATTCCTGTGGACCTTGAAGTCTTCCTCTATCTCTATAATCTTGCAAATGATATCTTTCATCTCGATATGGTGAAAGAAATCTAGACATATTAGTGTAGCCCGAGTAAACCAAATAGTACTTTTCTAACATAGAAAGAACATAATATTAACAAAAAAAATATTAAAAATGAATCATAATTACTATGTTTATTTAAAATAATATAATACCTTGCGGAGGCATAGGAAATTAATTGGTTAGATTTGTCACTATTTTCAAAAGAACTCGAAAGTTATTTACAGTACGTTCCCATCCAACCATGACATATGTAAAACACATGTCAAATGAGCAATAATACATAATATTTTGGGTTGGATTAATTCTTTTGCGCCTATATGGTATTTATTCATCAGTCGAAACATGTGCATCAACATGTGTACCATCTATTGCTCCTATACAAACCTAAAATTAAAAAATAGATTAAAATAATTTTTAATTGTAAGGACAAAATTAAAACAGTAATTAAATATATGAATGTACTTGGAAATATGGAAAGAATTTTGAATTATGTTGAATATCAAGAGGTGTACTAGTAAAAGATGGTGGAGTAATGACTCTTTTTGCAAGACGATTAACTGTATATAAGACTTTTAGAAAATACTTTGAAATTGTCCAAGTTAATGTTGAAAGCATTCTCATTAACTCTAGTTGTCTCACTATGCCCTATAGGAATCAAAAAAATTGCTACTTGTTCCTCCATAGTCAAATGATTTGTTGCCTTTAAGTCTCCTAAGCTCCTCAAATCATCACATAGGCTTAAGAAAATTATCTTTCTCATTCTTAAGTTTTCATAAATCCTTATAAGATTTTCATTCAATAGTTCTAATATTCAATAATGACCTGGTAGAGTAGAAGATCTACATGACTCCTTTTGTAAATAAAAATATTTGTTCTCTCCCCCAACTATAAAAATAATGATTACCTTCTTCCGTTCATCATCAGAATATAATTCGAAGTCTGATAAAAAATTGATGTATCTACAACGCTAACATTAAATAATTAATAAAATATTCGATCAAGTATATTTAATCAAATATAGAAAAAAATTTATACAAAATATAGACTTAAAATTAAGTCAAATATTCGTACAAAGCACAAACTTAAAATGTTCAAAATTTGGAATAATGCTCAATATAAAAGTGTCAAATTAATAAGAATTTGATATGCAATAACATAAAAATATAACTAAAGCGACATAATCCAATTCAAATTTCTTTTTTATGTCATCTTAAAAAAATATCCCTATAAAATGGAGAATCATGTAAAGCCTTCACAATTTTTCATATTACACATCGTTAAAACCCAATTCATCTAAAAAATTCAAACATTTCATCATTATATCAGACTCTTGAGATATATTCTCTGCAGTGGATGATATTTCACTCAATTTTTTCTCGAGTAAATCATTCTTCCTTTTTTTTTTGTTTCACTAAGTATACGTAAGGCTTTTCCTACAACGTTAAAATATGTCTTCTTTACCTTCTTATTCTTAAGAGACTTCTTTCTCTTAGACAGAGAACTTTTATCTTGATCTTCTTTTTCATTATACGAGTAATTTTCATCAACATCATTTCCATGTTCCTCTTCTGTACTATTCGATGGAGATTTAATTGATGGATGTGCATGCACACTAGTTGTAATAGTATCTCAAAAAATAAAACACAAGTCTAAAAATTCCTTACATCGTATTTTCTTGAATACGTGAGTCATTTTATGTAACTATAATGATGAAAAAGATATATGAGAATGAATATTATATAATATGCTAAAACAAAAGATATATTTTACCTTAAATAGATTTTTGCCAACATCCATTTATAGCATTAACTTCACCAGTAAAAGAGTTGTAACTGATTCCTGTTGCTTCAAGTTGACCCTTAATCCATTATACTTATTCTTTAATTAAATATCAGTATACTCCTTATTGAATTATGTTTGAAGCCCTTATTTAATATTCTTCCAACCAGATTTAGAAAAGGTAGTAGTCGTTCAATTTCCTTCTTCACTTCTTCAACCACGAAGGAGATTAAATACATCTCTATAGTATCATTCTATACCCTATCTTTTTCATTTACTTCCATATAATCATTGTAATCGTTCATATTGTTCAAGCCTTCCATCACTAAATGTAATAATAGATAAGTGACATCAATCACAACAATTTCTACAAAGTATTAAATGCTAAAAATGGAAGAGCCTACAATCCGTCATTATGCTGCAATTATATATTTCTTTGAGTAATTTCTTGAAATTCTTCAATCTGACCCTTAATCCATTATACTTATTCTTCAATTGAATATCAATATACTCCTTATTGAATTATGTTTGAAGCCTTGCTTTAATATTCTTCAAACCATATTTGGAAAAGGTAGTAGTCGTTTGATTTCCCTTCTTCTCTTCTTCAACCATCAAGGAGATTAAATACATCTCTATAGTATCATTCCATTCCCCATCTTTTTCATTTACGTCCATACAATTATTGTAATTATTCATATTGTTCAAGTCTTCCATCACTAAATGTAATAATATATAAGTAACATCAATTACAACAATTTCTACAAAGCATGAAATGCTAAATATGGAAGAACCTACAGTTCGTAATTATGCTGCAATTATACATTCATCTGAAGAGCACAGGAAGAATTAGGATTATAATCATAAAACACTAGCTAATATATATTTTAACATCTATGAATAGTGAGTAAAGGCAAAGCTAGCTCGGAAGTACAGAAGTGTCAGCTAACTTTGTATGCAATTATAACATAAAAATAAATTTTATTTTACGACACACCAAAAGTAGAAGAAGTTAACGTGGGATATAAATGACGTGAAGACAAGAATCCTCCACATGCCACATTAAATGAAGTGAAGACAAGAAGAGAACGTTGAATAGGCCGATTGCAACTAGGCTTCACCCTATACTCCACTATATGCCACCTGTGCTCCACTTTATGCTATATTAAAGACGTGAGGATGAGAAGAAAATAGTTGTAAAGACGCGAGGACAAGGAGAAAGCCACTTTAAAATGACGTGAAGTCCAAGAACAAAACAACTACAAATACGTGAAGAAGAAGAAAACAGCTATAGTTGTCTCCATTTTAAAATGACGTGAGGATCAAGAAAATGCTATAGCCTTCGGTTTTAATAACGTTATTTCATGGGTTGTTTACGGTTGTGTGTTGGTTCTTTTCAAAGGATCAATTTGCCACAAAAAATGAAGTTATCACTATGTTTAGCAGAGGGGGTGAAGCAAAAACTAAATAACGAAACACATCACTCGAGAACTCATTATAGTCAGAAAATTTGTTGTTCAGAGGAACAATGAGAGTGCATCATCTCTCCTTTATCATCACAAAAAAATGCAGAAGCTTATGCTCAAAGCCCAAGTTCTACATGATTGCTTTTAGTAAGTATGGCTACATCTATAGTACTATTATTTTCTTCATATCTCTTTTCCTTTTCACGGTTCTATGTTGGTTCATAACTTTCTTACATCACGCTTAGTTTCTCTTCTTATGTTTTTCTACCAAACTAATCTGACTGATCATATCATCAACAATATACTCAGCTAAGCGTAACACAAAGAGAAAACAATAAAGTAGTATTGATAGTCACAAGAAGTATGATGAATCTGATGTTATGAACAAGAGAGACCAAGGAAATCGCAGAAGAAATAGATAGATATGAAAACAAATCTGTAGATATTGCAACATCGGTGAAAATGCATAATACAAGGTCGATGCAAAGGAGAGAAACTTGAATATGATTTGTTTTTGTGAAAAAAACGTTTCAAAATAGATGAAAACTTGTTTTCAGAAATCACGAAAACGTTATTTTTACATTTTCGTAAAAAGTTGCCATTTTTATTTTTTAAAAACAAAATATAGTAAATTTATGTTATCTTTATGTATGAATAATTTTTAAATTTTGAATGTTTTTTTGTTCTTGATATTGAATTATGCTCTTTCTATTGAATTATGTTTTATACGTGAATTAAGAAGGGAGTAAATCATTATATTTGTTTGTATTTTAATTTTATCATAATTCTCTAATATCACGAATGTTTAGTTGTCATCAAAAAGAGTTAAATTGTTGAGCCAAGGGAGGTTCCTAATGATGTTTTGATGATAAAATATAATTACTACTAACATGTTTATTATTTTAACGAAAAGCAACATTAGAATAAAATGAAGTCATAAACTAAAGAAGAAAGTATATGAAATTGAAAAAGAGTTTTAAGTATGCAACTAACAAAATGAAGATCATGATAAGAATAAAAGAAGATTAAGGCTCATCAAGACCATTCACATTTTGTATTATTATTTGCAATATCATTATGTTAATTTGATGATCCAAGAGACTCACCACGTGTAGACATTTCATTTAACTTCATTACATGAGTTTTTTCATTCATTAAGAGACATTGAAGATTTTGGTTTTTATATATAAACCTCTTGATCTTTAAAACAAAATTTGGAAAATGTTTTGAGAAGTGTTTAATTCATATTTACATTAATCAAATTGAGTTCGACATTTGAATATGTTAATTCATATTATTAAAGCAGAATTGATGGTAACTAACTCATAAATCGACTATGGTAAATACTTGAGTCCTATGTAGTTCATCTAAACAAAATGTGAATATTTCTTTAAAGTATGCTCCATTAATCACATTAATTAAGGGATACAATATTTTAGGGTTAATTATATAGATTTTAAAATATTAATAACTAAATTAAAAATTTTAAATAATAAATACTAAATTAAAAACTCTTAAAATTAGGTATTTTGAATTTGTCACCCCAAAATGAAGAGTACAATAAGTATAATAATATTATATTTTTAGTATTAAGACAATTTCAGTAAGTATTATGCATACGAGGAAAAAGGAATAATTTCATTTTATATTTTATGTGAAACTTTTAATCAATTAAATTAAGAAAAAAAGTGAATTCAGTTAATAATGACCGTATTTTAATAAAAGAATAAGTATAAATGGCAAGAAATTTTATAAATTGGATTTTGTGAGTCCAGTTACGGATTGACATTTTTTAACCCATGAGTCTAAATTTAGTTGCTTTCAGTGGGCCAATTTATTAGTCAGGCTCAGACTCAAACAAACTCGAAATCTAATTATTCTAAGCAAAACAATATCGTTTTACTTAAAAGAATTAACTTTCGGGTAAGCTTGAATCTAATCAACCAACTCCCTGATCCAATTGAAAAAATAAATTATTTTAATTTTAATTAAAAAAATATTTTAAAAATCTTAGGAACTGACCACGTGTTAGCTCATTGTCATCCCTAATTCCCATAACACGCAAACTTATGGCTTGTTTGATTCAAAGGAATAACTATTCTATTCCTAGCATATTCCTATTTCATTCCTTAAACCTATGCTTGGTTAGAAACAAACATAGGATAACTAATCATCGAGAATATATATTATGTAACTTTGAGGAATAGCTAATATCAATCTCTACCTATCTTTATCTATTTCAAGAATTACTATTCTTATCAAAAACAACTTTTTCCTTCTTCCACTTCTTATCTTAATAATAAAAATAAGAATAAAAACAATTGATAAAACTATTAATAATAAGTAGAAAATTTATAATAATAAGAATAATTAATAATTAATAATTAATAATAATAAGAATAATAAAAATAAAAACAACAACAAAAACAAAAACAATGACAATAATAATGACGACGACGACGACGACGATGATGATGATGATGATGATGATAACAATAAAAAGAGGAAAATTAATAATAATAAGAAATTTAATAATAAAATAAGAATAAAATTAATTGATAATAATAATAATAATAATAATAATAATAATAATAAGAAGAAGAATAAGAAGAATAACAACAACAATAACCAAAAAGTAAAAAAAAAAAAGGAATTTAATAATACTAATAATAATAAGAAAAAAATTAACTTTGTATAATAATAATAATATTATTAATAAGAAAATTAGTTTTGCATAATAATAATAATAATAATAATAATAACAATAATAATAATAAATAGAAGATGAAGAAAATTAATAATAATAAGGAATTTAATAATAAAATAAGAATAAAATTAATTGATAAAATTAATAATAATAAGAATAATAATAATTAAAAATTTTGTAATAATTATTATTAGTAAAAAGAATAATAATTAATAATAAGAATAATAAAAATAAAAATAATAATAAAGATATTTTGATCTTTTTGTTAGTTATTATTTTGTCATTCCAAATTTATATTTTCAAACTAAATATTGACATAAAATTTTTTAACCTATTTTATTCCATGAACCAAACAAAAAAATATTCATTTTATTACATTCGTCATCTTTTTTATTCTTAAAAATAACTATTATATTTTTTATCCATGCCATTGCCACTCTTTACACCAAACAAGACATTACAGTTAGGTAGAGATTTTGTTTTGGAATTTTGATAGATAGTACGAAGCGAGCAATTTGCCCGTGTACTTTTCAATATTCTTCAAAATTAGAAGGGTGTTTGTGCAATTTCCCAAAAGAATTCGTACACAAGGACTGCGAGCTGTAAAATTCTTCGCCATTGTTTCGTCGGAAGGTGAAAAAGACAATCGTCGCTTACGCTCCGCTCCATAGCTGATAGCTCCTGGACTACGTAGATCCTCAGTTTGGAGAGATGGCAAGCTCTCTGCAACGATTGTGCAGCCATGGTCAAGCTCTTCGCACGGCTCTGAGCTCACTCTCGAGACCTTTCTCTGCCTCATCGGATGCTTTGATGGAGTTTAAGCCCGGTGAGATCGGCAAAGTCTCAGGAATTCCCGAAGAACATCTTCTCCGGAGGGTATGCACACTAATGTTTAGATTCCGGGTTTTCAGCTGAGATTTTGTTCTCATCTTATTTTATGTATATTGGGATTGAATTGGCAAAGTTCGTGTTTTTAGTGGAACGGCTATTCGGGGATGTGCCCGTGGTTGATTTCGTAGGGTTTGTCTGCTTAGATTTTGTAAAGTTTCGATGTTTAATAGTGAATGCCCTTGGAATTAAGTGGGATTATTATGACTGGAAATTTAAAGAATGATATGGGGTGATTGTGATCGCAGAAAATTAGCTCCACTCGAAGGGTTTAGTAGTATAATGGGAGATTTAAAAGCCTCATTTGAGTGGACTTGGAACCTTTGGCTGTAGGATCTTATGAAAAACGAGGTTCTGATACTCTTTTTTCTTTTTCCAGCGATATCCAATGGCAGGTTCTTTCTGGGTTGAAATTTTGAGGTGCTAGTAAGGATTGCAATTGGGAAAAGATTTGTGATTCTTTCTGATTTTAGTCTTTGAGATAAGGTCATTTGCCTATAGGACTGTGTTTGGAAATTTCCGTACTTTCAGAACATGCCCATTTATCTCAAATTTTGGCGCCTTGTTCAATGAAAAATGTCTTTTTCTGTCCTCTAATTTAGTTTAGTACTCTTGATTTTTATAAAATCACTGTATGTAACGCTATTTGCTTTTTCTGGATATTTCTCCATGTTATGTATAATTCTTCTTGATCATATCTTGGCTGCAGGTTGTTATTTATTCACCAGCTAGAACTGCTTCTCAGCAAGGAGCTGGAAAAGTCGGCAGGTGGAAGATCAATTTTATGTCAACACAAAAGTATGTCCTTTTTAACTGCTTTTATGACTCTGTCATAAAGAATACACTTTTGAATTATGGTGGAAGTCCAGTTTTAAGAATTCAGTTTCAAGGATTATTATTTTGGATGGACAATCTAGATCTCTGGAGACTATTGCAGATGTAGGCGGATCTTCATGTACACATAGGGAAAAGCCATATATCCTACAAACATTTCTTAGATCATGTTATAGAAAGTATTATCTGT
>JAOSBK010000206.1:4127780-4153593 GCA_027568895.1 Erythroxylum shatona | reverse complement strand
AAGAAGAGATGGCAGATCTCGGAGATGATGATGATGATTATTGTTAGAAAGCTTAGTTATAGAAAGCTTATGATGTTATTGTTGATGATTACTCTCTGTCTCTGAACTTATTAGTGTATTGTATATTTGTATTCAATTGTTTTCTATGCTAAACCTCTGGTGAAGCTTATATATATATATATGTGTGTGACAGTGTGTGTAGAAAGCTTATATGTGTGTGTAGAATAGCGGCCGCTCCGCTATCCGCTATTCCGCTATAGCGTTTTCGGGGTCGGCCGCTCCGCGCCGCTATCCGCTATTAACTACTATGGTTTGATTACATAGTATCTTATACAACATGATATATATTTTTGATTTGGTGGTGAAACGTTTAACATAATGCAGGTTATAATATTCACTGTGTAGTTAATGGTTATTTTTTAGCTGACTGCAATTTTTGTAGGTGGGAAAATCCACTGATGGGTTGGACTTCCACAGGAGACCCTTATGCCAATGTTGGTGATGCTGGACTAAGTTTTGAAAGTGAAGAAGCTGCAAAGGAATTTGCCCAGCGACATGGTTGGGACTACGTGGTATGTGCTAGTTCTTGGTTCTTTAAAAAGGTTTACTGCTTAAAGAAATTTAGTTTCCGTATTTTGCCAATATTTTGAGCTATATTTAACCTTTTCTGTTTTTTGGTAGACAGCTATACTTATGTTGGTTGTACTTATTACCGAAAATTTTCCACATGCAAAACTGACTAGTAATATCCCCATTTATGATTGTCTCCTTGTTTGTTTGTGGAAATGTTATCTAGTATTTCCAAGGGTATGACTATGCTCCCATATAGTTATGTTAGGGTCACTGGCAATTGAATTTTAAGATTGTGAGTTTTCACGAAGATTGTTAATATAAACCCGATGGCTTTTATTTCCACAGGGGTAGTGGCACTTTTCTCTTTCAGTTTGATTGAAACAGATGAAAATGGAAATTTGAGTTCTTGAAGTGCTTTCTTCCTGTTTCCAGTCAATTAAACTCGAAATTTGTATTTCATTAAACTTGTTTCTTATGTTCCTTCTTCTACCCAATTGCAGGTTAAAAAGCGTCATACACCCCTATTGAAGGTTTGAAAATACTCAGCCCATCTATTAGCAGCACTTTTTTCTTAAAAGTGATGCGGTACTAAAGCATATTTGTTCTTCTTAGGTTAAACTTGAGGTGCTTGATAGAAGTTCAAATGAGATTTGATATTACTATGTGATGTCATTATATCTATATTTGATATAGTAGCATTGTGACATATGGTTACAGTTTGTCATTTTTGGGTTTAGGTCTCACTTTTGAACAAGTAGAAACTGCTACACAACTACATTTTAAATGGAAAAGGTTAATTTTTAACAATCATAGGTTCTCGCTTAACAGTGTTTGCTAAATTATTTCATCATCAAAATGTGAAGGCCTTGTTATGCGACGGTTGGGGATTTCTATGGCTCTAGTTTCTTGTTAATGTCCCATGTTAATGGTCTATGATTCTGTTTCAATTCATATTCTTGTCAAGTAGAAAAGGTGATTTCTGCTATTCTAGAGTTCTTACTGTAGCAGTAGCTGCTGATCTGTTGATCTTAAAATAATGCTTCAATTATGAATAGTCTTGCATTGATGTCAATCATCCGTTAATTTTTCCCAATTGCAAGAATTTCTTGTATTGATGCTTATTGTTTGTATTTGTCTTGCAGCCAAAGTCATACGCAGATAACTTCAAGTTCAAGGGACCGCCTAAAACTGAGGGAAACTGATTTCACTCCTCGATTTATCTTTTTTTGTTTTTTCTGTTAACTCGTCCTAAAGGTGAAAGTTTCCTTCAGTGCACATTTTTCAGCTTGGTGGCAGTAGTATGCTTACTCAGAACATCATTTCCTCTGGAGAACTCAGGAAATACTAAACCAGATGAGTTGGATGCATTCGTTTGGTTTTTGTTTCCTAATTCGATGTCAAGATTCAAATAAACATTGCATCACTAAGAATTGTTAAAAACTTGTCTCTTGAGTATTATTCCTAATGTTTGTGGATGAATTGAAAGAAGCCAGCGTCCATTTTTGGTGGTGTCTGATGAATTAAGCCACAAAAGATTGATTTCGATTTTTCTTGATTGGACTGGCACCTTGGAATGATTAGTGTTACAACTTCAGAAAGAATTGAGATTCGTAGCATTGAAGGGTAAAAAGAGGCACTTGAAAATGGTGTTACTTTAAACAGAAGAAGATAATAAAGACGAGTTGACAGGATTTGTAAACAGGAACAAGAAACAATTTTATGAAAGAAGTGAAAGATTATTAATGATATTCGATTATCAACTTGCACTCTAATATTTACAAACAAAAATGCTCTCTCTCGAGTCTTGACCTCAGCGAACTAACTCAAAACCCTGTTAACGGTTATGCCACTTGTATCAGGCACCAACTTCTTCATATAGTACTTGGACTTTCGGGAGAGGTTGATCATCCTCCTCCTTTTCTCTGGTATAAGCTCAACTGAACATTCTGAGAAGCCCCGTCTCTTGAACCTATAATATGTAACAAAATGTTGGTTTCCAACACAACTACGGACCAAAATAGTGACTGGTTATGCAAATATGAAAAGCCAAAATGTTGTCTTGAAGAGAGGAGAGGTAAAGATCAGGGATCAAGTCCAAAACTATGCGTACCCATTGACCCAGATAATTGGAACAATATTATAGAATCCATGGATTGAGACAATTATAAGCAAAATTGAAACTAAAGTCATCCCAAATATCATTTCAAACTTCATTTCAGTCCGTGATTTTTAAACTATCATGTATCTTAAATTTTAGTTTTTGTTTTTAATCTGTATTCCCTAGTATCATTCTCTATTTAAAAACCTAATGAAGAATGGATAAATGATGTCATGTGGCTTGATTAAGTGTTACGTGACATAACAAATGATCTTAGTTGCCATTGTCTCCTAAAATCATGCGTCGCCTATGTATGTTACAAACTCGTTTAGGTCTTACATCTCCTAAAGTACATCATGATGCATGTTATGTGGCACAAATATGACAGGTGTTGTGCTACGTAACACCTTATCAATCCACACGACATCGTTTGTCCATTTTCTATTACAAGTCTAATAGAGAATGATGTTAGGACGTGCAAGTGAAATAAAAATTAAACCTTAGGGGATGTATTATAGTTTTTAAGAATCAAGAATGAAGTGAAAAAAGTTCAAAATTACAGGGTCCGAAGTAATTAACCCCTTTTATCCAAAGAAACATGCAAGAAAGCTCACCAATCTGCAGTACGAGTTGTAAGCAGGAAAAGCATTTCCAAACCAAGACTAGAGGCCTTCTTCTCTATATAATCTGCAAATGTTTATCGCAATCAACAGACTACTTAGAATGATAGCTACACAATTGTGAACATAGAAGAAATGCTAACTGTAAACAGACGTTAGGTTGTTTTCAAACCCTCAACATATCAAGAGTTACAAGAAGCATACCAAGCAATTTGTCTCCCTGTCCTTGTCCTCGACATTCAGAGGAAACTGCAATAGCGGCAACCTCACCACATTTATCCTCAAAGTAAGGAATAAGAGCTGCACAAGCAATGATTTGACCTTCTCTTTCCACCACAACAAATGAATCTAATGTTTTAAGTAGCTGCAAACCCAAGAAAGAGAACTTGTTGACTACAGTTTTGGGAACGTGATCAACAAATAAGAATAATCCATTATTTCTCCATCCTCCCCTAAAATCTATAACACAGATCATGCATAGATTACAAGAAATATCAACAGAAGAAAAATCGGAAAGACCAGGAGCAAACCTCCTCGTCAGTCCTCCGCACTAACGTGCCTGATTCTTCTAAAGGTCGTAAAATTTGTCTTATTCCAGTCAGATCGGTCACCCTAGCCATCCGCGTTCCTTCATATAGATCACTAAGAACAAAAAGTGCCAAAATGTAAGTCAATTATGGGTGCAAAACTGTCTGATCAAATGCCAATCACCACACCACCAAAATATAGATCAAGTCATTTCAACTACTTGATATTGGTTGAGAAACCTCAAATAATTGAGATATCAGTACTTTCCAAGCTGAATACTATTATTGTTTCCGCATTAATTCACAAAACAAACCTACCGAAGACCAACTGGTGGCAGTTAAGAGAATCTCACATCACAAATACATACTCGGTAAAACTAAATTGCATTAGCTGCATAAAGAGAATAGTTTCTGTTCTATATAATGACTAGAAAGCAGCTTGACATACAGAATTAGTTTATGAACTTCATCTGTTGACTTTGGTTAATCCAGATTGACATGTCATCAACACGCAATTTTTTCACATATTTATGCTGCCGTGCTAGGACCCTACAATTTGTACAACCATTGTTTAGCATTTTGAAGAAGCTAGCTTAACCTATTGATAAGCAAGTTGACATCTAATCAGCCAGAAATATGCAGAAAACACCACTTTAAAACAAAGCACATCAAGAACAATGGGAACAAAAATTATCGCAAACTATAGCCAACCTAGCTACCATGGTCCCCATTCCATCTCTTTTAAACAATTCCAACAACAGAACTCCACCAATTCTGCCATCTAAAAGATGTACTCTTTGAACACCTCCCTGAAACACAGAATGAACTATAATGAGCAGGACATTAATTAATACAACACAAAGCATATCAGGATTCGTGATTTCAAAAATTTTCAAGCACTTATAACACCATGATGAGCAATCAAGGATATCCTGATGTTGGAAAAGTGTTTCAGTGAGGAACTATTAAATTTACTCCTTAAGTGGAAAAAGTATTTGTTGTGACATGAAGTGAGAGAGGTAGACACCAGCTCATATCCATTTGGCCAGATTTTCACAACTCCTTAATCTTTCTGAAGTTCTCGACCTGGCTCATGCCCAAAGACCACACAAACAATATCACGGGTCCATTAAGACAAGCACTTAACTTGCAAGTGTTTCTAAAAGCTAGTAATTGAGTTCCAATGTTTTTCCAAATTCTACATCTACCAAACTCTTGCCTCAATCCTCATTTTTATAAATTATTTAGCAAGTTGATATCCCAAGTCAACTGGGATAAGGCCTTGTTTGTGATCTATTTATAGGTCCATGTACCCTGAAATCAAACAAAAGCTCTAACTACAAGCTGTGTTCAGGTGTCTTCCTACCATTTCTACCTATCTTGAAATTATTATATATATATATATATATAAAAGCTAACTAAGAGAGAACAATGATCTCAAGAATTGAAATTGCTTATGACATTATGCTTATTTCATTTCTTCTAAGAACTCCCTTTTATAAAGGATTAAAGCAGAACAAACTCCTACTAATTCTTAGACAAATACATAGGAAATTAAATCAACTCTCTAACTGATAGATATTAAAAACAAAACTACCAATAACATAATTGACTTACAATTTGAAAAGGAATCCCCGAGTAATCTAGTTTACGAGTGTGAAAAGTCTACACATTTGATCAAAGGGAGTCCATTTGACTGAACTAGATTCACTTTAACATTGTTTTTATAACACAATGGTAACAGCACAAGAGCCTAATAAGCATTACAAAGGCTTAGGCAACCCTCGTTCCCTTAAGGTGCTCTTTGGGTTGGAGTTAGGTCCAGTTCTATCATTCTATCGAAGCCACTCATAGTTCAACGAAAAGACTCCCACTAATGTCCTACCTTGTAGGCCAACCCGCAAATGTCCAGTACTGCAAACTTCACGCATCAAATGACCATTCTTAGATGCGAGGGCTGTGTTTTAAGTATGTTGATATCCCACATCTACTAGGGTCAAGAACATCATAAGCCTTATATAAGGCTTTTGCAATCCTCCTTTAAAATACCTTTTGGGGTGGAGTAAGGCCCTACCTTATTGCCATGATAAGAAGAAGTCTCAATCTACAAATTAATGTCAACTATACAGAAGTAAGATATGAAGAGAAAAGGGATCCTTCAAAAGATTGTTACTGGCCTCCGGGTATGCCATATAGCAGCATACATATAGTGCTAACTATTTGTAGTAAAATGTCAAAGATATAGGAAAGTCTATGTATAATTAATTGAAACAGGCCTAGCATAAACTTACTTTACAAACAAAAGCTGCTGCAGCCAATTCTGCAAGGTAACCATTTTCTCGACTTTGTCGCTCATGTCCTCCAATTGCAAAACCTTGTTCTCCAGACCAGAGTCCATTTCCATTGTCAAAGCCAACACCATTTTGAAAGGTTGGGTGCTTTCCATTATGTCTTCCATTAGGAAACCTCCCATTCAGTGAGGAAGGAACAATTCCGAGGGAGTCATGGTGTTTAATGAAAGTGAGATCTTCTTCAGCAACAGCTTTGACATAGTTAGCAGCTATTTCACTTTGTTTGGCCCGCTTACGAATCAACATATCTGCTTCTTCGAGTGCCAAGAACCGAATAAGGTGATTATTCTCATCCAGAATTGGGCCATCTATTATGCAAATTAGCTTATCTGCATTAATAGCCAAGGCACAAGCTGTAGCAACTTCATATGTGCTGAAACAAACAAGATCTTGCATCAGCTTTAATGTATAAATAATGATTTGTGAGATACAAAGAAAGTAAACTATTGTCCAAATGAATTTGGCACACGTTTTATACAGAATTTATCAGTAAAATTATTGTGAAGAATAAGGAAGGAGAATATGAATCACCTCTTGTGTTATAAAATTTTGAGTTACAAAAATTTCAGTCATCCATAGTGAGAGAGAGAGAAACGGGCATACTTGCAATTTAAAACTTCTCCAGAACTAGAATACCCAAGGTTGCTTAATAAAACAATGCAACCACTATCAAGCCGCTCATTGATGCGGGTAACATCAACTTTCTTAACTTCACCTGTAGCTCCAAAGTCAATACCATTAACAACACCTCTTCTCTGCAAATAATGAGGACAACTCACAGTTATGTAAATCCTAAACACTTGAAAACTTTGAGCGGCATAAAACCTCTTATCAAGACTTGGAAAAACGTTAATTAGCTAAAGGCAGCAATCCTAATTCAGTACCTTGGCAGCAAGAAAATTTCCACTAGCAACACTAACACCAACATCATGCCACCGACTATTGTCACCATGTCGACGGATATTACAAATGGACGGTCCAGGAGAAAGTTTTGCCTCTATCATCATACGAATCTTTCCTGCTGCCTCCATTGAAGCAGAAAGTGCTAAAGGGTCGGTTATTCTATATTGACCCAGATACTCAGCTTTATGCCCTGGAATCAATTTTTAAAAAAAATAAGAAGCCCCATCTCATTACTTAACTCGCAATTCACACAACAAATGGCTGTAACTCTATCAATAAATGCATATTAACTGCACCACTAGAGTATCAATAGCACAAAGCTTACGAAAACAAGTTAAAGGCAACGTAAAAGGAAAAATCAAAATCAAAAGTTTCAGTTACCTCTCTCGTTCAAAAGGTCGTCAATCTGTACATGAGTCCCCGGAACAAGCACAAATCTAATCCCCAGGTGATGAAGGAAAGCTATATCCTGCGAGCATCAGCCAGAAAAACTAAACTTTAATCACATAGCTCTCTAAAATCAACTGACTTCATTTCAACTTATAAATTTCGATCGCTTAGGTCTATACTCCAACATTGTTTAACCCGCCAAACAAACACAAAATCAGCAATCACTCGCCTTCAAAATAGAGTCCAAAAATGGACTAGACACAACTTCACCGGACATAATCACCACAAAAGTACCGCCACGGTGGGCCCACAAGTACGGCCACGCCTCACGGAACCACCGCACGAACTGGTGATCTTCGGCAGAGTCATAAATCTCCTCCACACTACCGCTCTCGCTCTCGCTCTCGCTAAAAATGCGACGTCTCGTCGAACTCATCTTCTTCCCCATCATTTCGCCTTCGTTGTTACCCAACGCCGCCGACGACAATAACTTACTCCGGCGAAACTGAACCACCCCATGGCGGCGATAAGGTGGGAAGGGATCCGGAGAGAAGAGCAGATAAGGTTTCAGGGAAAGAGAGCTAGTTGAAAAGAGAGTGGTCATTCGAGAATCGTAGTAGTAACCCTCAAAATTTGAGAGAAGATCAATCGGCGAAGCGGCGGTCGTGTTGATGGTTGTCTTGTGGACTAAAGAAATGGCCGCGGCGGCTAAACTTTGACGGACGTGGGTCCCACTGAAACACTAAATTCCGGTGGGAACCACTTTAGTCTCTGTTTTACCAGACGCCTGTTGTGAACACGTGGAATGTATGTTTATATTGATTTTTCTAAGAGTGGGAAATTTCCAAATTTATAAAATTATAATTATATTTTTTTTAGTTTAATGAGTTATAAAATTTATAATATTTAAAGAGGTGTTGGTAAAGTTGTAAAAAATTTTATTATGTAACCAATGCTTTAACTGATTATTTTTAGACTTGTTATTTTTATTTTTAAATTAAATTATTACTAAATTAATCTAATTTTAAAGTATTATAAATAATATTATAATATAATGTTGAATTGAGGTAACCAAGATGAAGAGAAAAAGCCACCTTGATGACATGGTCTTCAGCAATAAATGACTCTTTAATTCGGCTTTATATTAAAATTAAAAAAATCATAATTTGAACAGAGCAATAAAAAATTATAAAATTTGCAAAATTTTACATAAAATATATTAATCACAATCTTATATAATAAAAGTTAAGTAAAATTTTTAATAAATTCTAAGAAAAAGTTATTAATTAATTACTTATTTATTTATTTATTCTTTTTTACTATTTAGATTAGTACTTATTTTATATTTTATTTATTAAATATTAATTTATTTTTCTTATGGGCCATTTAAAAACAGTCACTTTACTAAATATGATAAGACTGCGTATTATTAGATCTTTTTAAACTATACGTGTTAATGAAATTTCTATTAAATATTGTTGTTAAGTTGAAGGTAATATTAGACTAATTAAACTTAAGACGTCACATTATCAAAGGTTATGAGAATTTCTTCTAAGGATGATTCATTGTACATGTTCCAACAGACATGCTTGAAAGTGAGTCATCATTTATATTATATTAACATTTTTTTTGGGTTAACTTACGAGATATTTTAGGTGAGTTCTAATCGTCGGTGAAACCTTTAAGACTTTTTTTTTTTTTTGGTCTTAGAAGGTTCTAATTATGGGAAGACATCTTTAAGTCATTCACGCTCATATTAATCTCCGTTTGAGCCGGGTAGATCCATTGCGAGAGGTAAAACTCTGACTCCAAATTTTAAACGGTTACATATATGAGAACAATTCAAACCCGTGACCTTACTTAAACTAAAAGAGCCTCTTACCAACTCACCTGTAATTGAGACCTTTAAGACATTGCTATGCCTAAAATTATTCCCTGCTTGTATCACGTGGGACCCAAACTTAGCATTACCGCAAATATTTAACATTCTACGTACACAAGCGGATCGAACCCTTAACCTTACTTAATAGCAATCTAGATATTTTAGAATAAATAAAGAAGTAAATAATAGCACTAGCTAGATATTGTGGTTTGATAGAAATAATTAGCAGCTTCACCTCCTTCTGTATAAGAATTCACAGCAAAGACAGAGAGAGGAGGAATGTACCTTGAGCAGAGAATCCAGATATGGACTGCCAACTATCTCCCAAGATATCATCAGCACAAATGTACTTCCTCTGTAAAGACGAAGATAAGGCTGAAGTTCCCTGAGAGCCTCCACGTATCCCCTATCGTCCTCTGAAACACCACCGTACCACCACACTTGATCAACGCCATCGCACTTGCGGTCTTCCACCGCCGTCGAGCACTCTTTCCTCCCAAACTTTCTTTCCACTCTCATGCCATAGCTACTGTAGGGTTTGATTTTAGGGTAGCTACAGAGGAAGAAAAAGCCTAGTGATGTACTGTGACAAGAAGAGGCAGTAATTGCTCTTCCTGCATGATCATTCGCAGAGATCCATGGGCTTGAATTGCAGGTGGACATAGCTTTTCACTGCTCTTTCTCTTGCTCCATCTCTTCTGATGAATGTTAGAATAAAGACAGAGACAGTAAATGGATGGATGGCGTCAGCAGACAAAATACGCGGCTAAACCGCGGAGTGAAAAGGCGTGGTAGAGAAAACATGACAATGACAAAACAAAACAAAGCTCGTTCGCGAATCTAAAGGACACTTATGCTTGATTCGACGAGCTGATCGGACACGAATTCGATAAGAAACAACTTGCGTTTTAAATATTTGCACGTTGCATGTTGGTTATTGGAGTAGGATTGTATCAAGCCTTTACACTCATAAAAGCTCTAGGCACCCCCACACTCTTCCTAACAAAGTTGTGAAAGAGATTAAATGACTTGAGTTATTAAAAAAGTGGTCTTTTTTTTTGTGTACACAAGGAGCTACCGCATTGGATGAACTCTCACATTACTGCTGCCAAGATTCAAACCTAAGACCTTTACACTTAACTTCCTTACTAATAACCAGTTAAGTTATCCGTGCGGGCAGGATTGTATCAAGCCTGTAATCGGGATGGTGCACTTTGAGAAGGCAATTACCTGCCAATGTGTTTGCAGAAGCGATTAGGACCTCCATTTTTTACGGTAAGCGACTTGGGTCCATTAGACATGTATTATTTGTTTATATCTATGAAATTTGCTTCTCTAATATGTAAGACAAAAGCTGCTTAATACCATACCTTTCCAAATATCGCTTTATTGCAAGATCTTGAATTGAATGTGATAATTATCTATAAAATTTGCACTCGTTTTATTGTAGAGCTTCGAATTGGATATGATAATTATCTATAAAATTTACAATAGAAAAAAGAATAAAGAAGCGAAATCTGCAAATAAAAAATTCTATAGTTAGTTGGTACGATGATTGGTGGTGGTCAAAGGAATTATGCTTGATTCCTTGGGAATAAATGTTTGCGGTTCTTTAGTAAATGGAATCTTTTGTTTGGAAATGCTCTCACTGCCAGTCAATTCAGTGCTGTTGAATTAAGGAAAAAGTAATAAATTGTAAGTTTATTGAAATTTTCATTTAGCACCTTCAACATTTAAAAGTTAGTTCAAATATTACCTAATAATTAGGAATAACAATGGGCTAGCCCGGGCCAGCCAGTCCATGGCTCGATAGGTTCGTGCTACCCTGGTCAACCCGACCCAACCTCAATTTTTTTTAGCTAGATGACGTCGTTTTGTGCCTTCCCGTAGAGCTACGATAGGGTTGGACAAGGACAACCCTTATCCGAACGCAACTCATTGCTTCATTAACCAAAGCTCGAGTCGAGTCGAGTCGGGTCATATCTGTCATCCCTAATAATGATATTTGAAAATTTGCATATTGCAATTAATTACAAGTATCTTTTTAAATAAAATAAGATTGCTCTTATTTCTTTACTCTATAACATCAACAATTTATTAAAAATTTCGCTGATACATGAAATCTGGAAAAAAAGCTAATAATGTACAACCTTATTTTTAACTAATAGATAGCATGTTAAATCTTACTTAAATTTTCCTTGTTTTTGCTTTCCTTTTAAGTTATGATGATCTCTTTTTTTTTTCTCTTTTAAGTTTTCTCTAGTTTTAAAAGAATTAACTTTAAAATGTGAAATTCTCATTTCATGCATGTTGCATAGTTATATTTATAGTTAGTGGATACATTTCACCTTTTAAGAATATTAGATATAATTTTAATTATTAAAGTTTAAATTTTTAATTGATTCTTTGAATTTAATCTAATAAAATTTTATGGTAAAATATAAAATAAATAATTATAGTCTTCCAATAAACCCTTATTTTAAAGAAAAATAGAATATGGGTTATATAATTATGAGAGAAGGTTTACACCAATAATTAAAAAATTCAATAAGTGCAGCGAATTCAACCGTAAAAATTTTGAAATGTTTAACTTTTTTATTCGGTTTTCAAATTTTCGGATTGATTTACTTTAATAACTCTTGTTGTTAAAAACCGATTAGTTTATTAATTAATTTGTCAATTTTTGTAAATGAATAAGCTCTTATATATTAAAATAAATAATTATTTTTAATTAAAGTTAAATACTTCGATGAGTTATGGTCATTTTGTGTGGGTGTCTACACTACAAGAAATCAGTTATTTACCGATGGACAATTCCGTCAGTAAACGCTCAATTTTTGTCGGAAAAATTAATTATTCACGGAAGTCGAAGACGGACAAAATCGTTGTTAAAAAGACCGTAGTTAAAGTTACCGACGGTGATATTCCGTCAATAATTTACCAACTCCCCAAAATATATTACCAACAGTCTATTTTATGTAGGTAACATTTAGAAACTTACAAAATTCCGTCAGTAAACCGAAGCTAATGAACAGGAAACGTCATCTTGGGTCCATTAGACATATATTGTTTGTTTCTATGTATAAAATTTGCTTGTCAAGTAAGGTTGCGCATTATCAGATCTTTTCAAATTTTACTTTATTGTGAAACTTCAAACTGGATGTGACGATTGATCTTTAAAATTTGCAATAGGAAAAGGATTAAATTATAGATTTGAGATAAAAAGAAGCGAAATCTGCAAATAAAATATTCTATAGTTAGTCACTTAGTTGGTACGATGATTGGTGGTGGTCAAAGGAATTGTGCTTGATTCCTTGGGAATAAATGTTTGCGGTTCTTTAGCAAATCGAATCTTTTGTTTGGAAATGCTCTTTCTCTACCAGTCAATTCAGTGTTGTTGAATTAAGGAAAAAGTAATAAATTATAAGTTTGTTGAAATTTTCATTTAGCTCCTTCAACATTTAAAAGTTAGTAAAAATATTACCTAATAATTACGAATGGCAATAGGCTTGACTCGTCCCACGAGCTGGCCAGTCTATGACTCGATAGGTTCGTGCTGCCCTGGCCAGCCCGACCCAACCTCATATTTCTTTTTAAATTTTGACAAAATGATGTCATTTTCTGTCTTCCTGTCGGGTTACAATGGGGTCGGAGAAGGACAATCCCTACCCGAACGCAACCTGTGGCCTAATTAATCAGAACTAAAGTCAGGTCAAGACGGGCTATATTTGTCATCCCTAATAATGATATTCGAAATTTGCATATTGCAATTAATTACAAGTATCTTTTTAAATAAAATAAGATTGCTCTTATTTCTTTATTCTACAACATCAACAATTTATTAAAAATTTCGTTGATACAAAAAATTTGAAAAAAATTAATAATATACAGCCTTATTTTTAACTAATAGATAGCATGTTAAATCTTACTTTAATTTTTCTTGTTTTTGCTTTCCCTTTTAAGTTATGATGATCTCATTGTTGTTTTTTTTCTCTTTCAAGTTTTGTCTAGTTTTAAAAGAATTAACTTTAAAATGTGAAATTCTTATCTCATGCATGTTGTATGGTTATATTTATAGTTAGTGCATACATTTCACCTTTTAAGAATATTAGATATTATTTTAATTGTTAAATTGTTAAATTTTAATTGATTCATTGAAATTAATCTAATAAAATTTTATGGTAAAACATAAAATAAATAATATAGTCTTCCAATAAACCTTTGTTTTAAAGAAAACAATAGAATATGGGTTATATAATTATGAGTGAAGGGTTACACCAATGATTACAAAATTCAATCGATTCGGTTAGTTCAATCCTAAAAACTTTGAAATGTTTTAACTTTTGTATTCGGTTTCCAAATTTTTGGATTGATTTGCTTTAATAATTTTTGTTGTTAAAAATCGATTAGTTTATTAATTAATTTGTTAATTTTTGTAAATGAATAAGTTCTTCCCTTCCATCATTAGAATGGTATCAAAGCTTCGATGCTTTTTATATTTGGAGGTGTAAACTTCAATAGGGTTCCCATCGACTGTGATCTTTGTGATGCTAAAATAGATGATTTGCAGAGGTAAGTGCAACAACTCCAGCAACAGCTTAACTGTCTCCAAGCTACAAACCGTGATGAGAAGTGTCATCAATCTTGGCAATGTTCAAGATGAAATCAAGAAGATTATTTAATTGCAGTTTTAACAATGTTTACAAATTGAGAATTCATGTGGAAAAGTAAATAAAATAGAACAGGGTTTATAAGGTTTGGATAAAAAGGGAGGCTTTAACCGAAGAGATTATATATGTAGGTTTGATAGGCAACGTTAACTCTTCAAGTTCTCTCCAAAACAACCAATTAATCCTATTCATAGTTTAACACATCTAACACTGCCCACGATAATGTTTTATGTGTTGAGGATTCGGTTACATCGCTTTGGAATGCCCAAATTGAATGATCATTTCTCTCATTGAATAGGATGACAATGAACTAGTTTTCGATTCGTACGTCAATGACGAGGATAAGGTATGGGCATAGAAAAACAAGAGTCTTTTTTACGATGAGTTTGATTGACTGGAAGACGGACCGAAGCCAATCTTGGAATACGTGAAGTGGATAGTTAGCGCTAGAGAATTGGAAAGTTGTGTGGCTTCGGACCAGGGCCTCCTAGTAGGCAGTCTAGTGGGCTGGACTAAGTTGCCAGAAGACTAGGTTAAACTCAACACAGATGAAGCCTTCAAACCAGAGTTACACGTCGCTACTGCTAGGGGCCTAATTCGCGACTGTCATGGACAATGGTGCGGAGGATTTTTTCAAAACATTGACAGTAGCTCGGCATTAACAGCCGAAATCTGGGGTGTCCACTCGGGTCTCAAGTTAGCATGGTCCCTTAGGTATCGCAGGGTGATACTAGAAGTGGACGCATTGGAAGTCATTCACTTGCTTTCGGCTCCCTCAACCTAGACCATTTCCGAAACTGACATCAATTATTTCTTGTTGGCAGGTACCTGTGGATTACTCCAACAAAATTGGGAGGTGCAAATTCAACATATACACAGAGAAGGAAATCAGTGCGCGGATCTACTGACCAGCATTGCAGTTCAGAGCAGTCCAGAAGTTCATATTCTTCAGGAGCCCCCACTGCCAGTCCTGGCGTTCATTCAACGGGACAAGCACAGAGCTGTTTACTGCAGAGCTCTGCGAGAGTTAGATTAATCTTTGTTTAGCGATTCCTTTGTAATAAAAAAAATGACGAGGATAAGGTCGATCAAGAGGAGTTCACTTATGGAAATAAAGCGGAGGCTCTCGTTATTTAATGTATCATAAGACTTAGAAAGGAGAGTTCATTGCTTTCTAAGTCTCAATCTAATCACATAATGGATGAATCTAATGATTCTTTTAATTACACTTGTGCTTTACAAGGAGAATGAAGATCGAAAGCATGTCTCGCCCTTTTTGAAGTCTTTGCTTGAGGAATTTCAAGATGTTGCTCTCACTGAAATTCCTCCCAGTCTTCCGCCTGTGAGGGGGTTTATCATACTATTGGTTTAGTGTTTGTTGATTCTATGTCATTTCTAATCGAGTCAAGCAAAGTGAAAGCAACTGCGAATTGGTCCAACGCCTTATTTTTAAAGAGTCTCCTCTCTTATCACGAGAGTGTAGTATTTGGTTGAAATCTTCAATGATTAGCGATCGACAAAAAGCACATCTAGAGTTTAATACGAAGAAATTATGTTAAGATACATGTTATATATCTTATTATTTAATTTTAACATTTTTTATAATTAGATTTTTAAGATAATGAAAGATTTCAAATTCAAATCAAGATAAGATAGAAGATATAATAAGTTTGACTTGGATAAAGATTTAATCTTGTAAAAGATGTGGATTTGCATCACGCAACTAAAAGGTGTGATGAATGAAGAATTCTACTATGTGAAGACTTCTTGCATGATGTGAGCACCTTGTTCTTGGATGTGCCTATGATGGTGGACTGTCAATGTTCTTTTCTTAATTATTGCCAAAAATACATCATTGCCATATAGGAGATGATTGTCATATAGGTTGGGTTAGTGGCTATCTTCCATTTGATTTTCTTTATGCAATCTTAGTCTTTATTATTGTATATGGGGATGTTTTATTGATGTTATCTTTGATGATTGTCAAAAACTTGAAGGGAGTTTTCGTGAATATTATGCGTTTGTTCAACAGTTGCTTTTTTTTTTGAAGAACCAACTGAGAGTTGTGTGATTGTTGATTTTGGGTGATTGTAGTAGCTGCATTTTCCTCTGTTTTGAACGTCCATTGAGAGCAATTGGGCAGTTGTTTTTTCAAGCTATTGCTGAATTTTTCTGTTAAAGGATTACGTAATTTTGTGGCCGTCATTTTGGTGTTAGTGTGCGAAAATTTCAAAAGCTTTCATGACTTTATAGATGTTGTCTTTGTTGTTGGTTTGGTGCAAAAAACTTCAGCAGTTGTCATAGTTGTTGCAGCTCTATTGGGTTAACATTTTAATGATGAAATGTTTGTTAACTTGAGACGTTTTGTTGTTGCTTGGCGTAGGATGTTTCAGTGACTATATCGAAGATTCATAGCAAATTTCTTGGTTGACAACTTCCCGTTTTTTCGTTGATGAAGCAACATATTTAGGAGAGTTCCTTTTTATCTCAAGTGTTTTCGTTTATGTTGAATTTTGTTTAGTCACTTAAGTCGTTTACTTTATTTCGTTTCATTAAACATTGTTTGAGAAAATCCTTTGTTGAGATTAGTATGAGGCGGTCGTACTATTGGGTATAAAATCATTAAACATTGTTTGAGAAAATCCTTTGTTGAGATTAGTATGAGGCGGTCGTACTATTGGGTATAAAATCATTTCACGCGTTGTGAGGGTAAGAGATGATGTCAAGAGTTGAGTCGTATCAACTCAATAAAACATTTTATTAAACAATTGTCATTAGTGAAATAATTAAGTTGGGCAAGAGCCCCGTAGACGTAGGCAAGTGTACCGAACTACGTTATCAAATTTTGGTGTTAATTTATATTTGTGCGATTAATTTTTTTGGTGTTTGATTATGCTAGAAACGACTGCGGTAAATCGAAGATTTTTGTGAAACTACTACACTCCTATGGTTTTGTCAATTGGTATTAGAGCGAGTCACTGACTCAGAACTTAGTAAATCAAGTCAGTGTAGATCCTCGTTTCGCAATTATGGCTATAAGAGAAAGGAGCTCATCAAATAGTAATTTCAAACAACAAGGGACAACTCAAAAGGGTAAAAGAAAAGTGAAGAAAATTCAATGTCATGAGTATCAAGGTTTTGGACATGTGTAAGTGGAATGTGTTGATACCTTGAAGAAGAGAAAAAGGAAGTCCTATACAAACACTTAGAGTGAGAATGAATCCGAAAGTAAGTATGGTAGTAAAAAAGAAGCTGCGAATAGTGCTGCATTAGTTGCTTTACAACAAAACTCCGGATACTTGCTTTACAACAACCAAGAAGGAAGTAACTGACGACGAAAATGTGAGTAAATCAGAAAATTATGAGAAAACGAAGACGAATCAACTCAAAACTCAATCTCAGATTATGACAGTGAAGACAATACTTTAGATGATAAAAAAGAAGGCATTTATGAAGTCTATGAGAGTTAGTGTATGCTAAAAGGATCCAAATATGTAAGAAATGAGAAGTTAAAGAAAGAAAACTTTACCATAAAGAACACAATTTAAGACCTTGAGAAGAAGTTATTATTTACAATAGATGAGTTTAATGAAATAAAGTTAAAGTTGGTCAGCACAGAAAAGGGAATAAGAATGTTAAATGGAGCTAACAAAAAGCTAGAAAAGTTGTTGGAAAATGATGAGACTAAAGGAGACCTTCAAGGCATTGACTATAAAGGTGAATGTTCCAGCTTGAACGATGAGAAAATTGGTGTGACCAAATCTGTCCAAGGAGAAATCTCAAGAAAATCAGAGGTTCATACCTATATGTCATTTTTGTAGAGTAATCGGGCACATAAGACTTAAGTATTACAAGTTGTTACAAATGATGTTTCAAATGAGTCAAAACCAAAAATCTACACACCCTGCATTAAATTTCCAACAACAACTCATCTTACCAAAGCACTATTGAGGATGGAAGAAGTCAATCAAAGAGTTTAATATTGATAAGAAAAAGATATGTCCACTGGTGACGGCGGGGCAATCCCTGCAACGGATGATGCTGATCGGATTACCAAGAAGGTTAAGATTCGTGATCAGGGCAACTCTATTGCCACCCCTACTCTCGATCACCCCAAAAGTTACAGTGCAGCTGTTTCATCTTCATGAGAAGTTAAGGGGGAGGAAGTTCCTTGGACTTCCATGGAAGATATCGAGTTTGAAGAAGGAGATATCAACATAGTCGACAAAGGAAAAGGCCCTACCATTGAGCTCTCAGAACCTTTCAAGTTACGGCTCCAAAAACCTTGGGCTCGGTCTGTGGTGTTGAAGGTTTTGGGGAGAAGTGTGGGCTACAGAACTCTTTGTGCGAGATTAAAGATACTTTGGAAGGAGACACAACCATTTCGTGTCATTGATCTTGAGAACGATTTCTTCTTGGTGTAGTTTTCATCAATGACTGACTATTTGCGTGCTCTCACCGATGGCCCTTGGACCATCTGAGGGCACTGTCTGGTTGCTCAACCATGGACACCTATGTTTCGTGCTTCTGAGCGGCGCATTACACGTGCAGTAGTTTGGGTTTGTTTTCCTGATCTCCCAATTAACTGGTATCATCCCAGGATTCTGAGGGGTATAGGAAACATGATTGGCAACACAATCAAAATTGATCTAAATACCAGGAATTCCTAGCGTGGGAAATTTACTCGTGTTGCTGTTGATGTTGACTTGGAGAAACCACTAACAGGTCGCATCCACATTGAGGATATTGAACAAATAGTTTGTTATGAGGGATTACCACAGATATGTTACACCTGTGGACGCGTTGGTCATAATGCTCTTTTTTGTCCTTCTCGTCTCAATCAAGGTGCGTCTGCTGATCCTACTGGTGCTGACATCGGCGTTACTGCCACCCCAAAGGCAGTCGAGATGCCACCAAGCGGTGAGGAGGGTGATGGGCGTTAGGGCCGTGGATTCATGTTCGGGGCAGCTCTAGGCGCAATTTCAGGAAGGATGAGACAATTATCATCCCTAAAATCTCGAAGGCTGATACTGGCAATAAAGAAGGAGGACGGTACGCTGCTCTTTCAAATACTGATATCCTGGATTTGGCGCCAGTGAGTGCTGTTAATCCTACCCCTTTGCCACGTGCCTCAACATACCCAAGTCAGGCTCAGTTTGGTCATACTAAAGGGAAGGCATCTTCCAGTGGTGCGTCTGATCATAGGAGGGCCAACCAGCCTACTCCTACTCCAGCCCAAGCCCAGATTTCAAAACCAGCAACACATCCTAATGGCCCTCTTCATGTTACTCCCCGTCTCCATATCCTGCCTCCACAAAGTCATACTGCTGCACACACTTTAGTTGAAATTTCTAATGATAATCCTTCTACTGATCCAGTGGCGAGAGTGGATGAAACTATGGCTTTCCTTAGTGACTCAGATAGTGATGAGGCTGAGACGTTGATGGCAAGCTCTTTGGATACAGTCACTACCATCCCCAAACCTCCAGACATCGCTCCTAGTGCCCCACCGAATGTGAAGTCTCTTCAAACTAAACGTACTGCTAAATCTTCTATCCCTGTGAAGAAGGCTGGGTGTAAAGTTGTGAAAAGCAGCAAGCCTAAGGTTCTATCCTCCAAACTTCATCCAATCATGGATATTAATGGTTTGTCTGCTGAGGAAGGAGTTTTCTACGATTCTATCTCTGCTGATTCTGAACCTATATTGGAGGCTCGCCCAGAGGCGAAATAAGATAAGTTTTATTTTTACTTCCTTTCCATTCACTTTCCATGAAGATTATAACAAGAATAGAAGACTTGGTGATAAATTAGATTGATTTTCTCATTGCTGCAATGTACTACATATATACACACTGTCGAACATATCTTCTCCTAAAATGATGCTACAAAACTGGCAACATATGCCTAATTATACTCCTATACAAATCATCTAATTATGTCAAGGATAATTACAAAATAACTAACATATAATTTCCTTAATACTCCCCCTCAAGTTGGAGAGTGTAGATCAAGAACTCTCAACTTGCTACATAAAAACTCGAACTGCTCTCTGCCAAGAGCTTTTGTAAAAATGTCTGCCAATTGCATCTTTGTAGAGACATAACAAGGACGAATCACCCCAGCCTGTAATTTTTCCCGAACTATATGACAATCAATCTCAATGTGTTTCGTACGTTCGTGGAAAACTGGGTTAGCAGCAATGTGTAAGGCTGCCTGATTATCACAAAACAACGAAGCCGGCTTATGTAATTCAACCTTCAAATCTTGAAGTATATGCCTCAACCATGTTAACTCCAGACAAGTGTTTGCCATAGCCCTGTACTCAGCTTCTGCTGACGACCGTGAAACACTCGTCTGTTTCTTTGACTTCCAAGAGATGAGTGATGACCCGAGAAAAATACAATAGCCAGAAACAGAACGTCTGGTAGTACAGCATCCTCCCCAATCTGAATCACAATAGGCACTGAGTGTTAAATTATTTTCAGATGGTAAAAACAAGCCCTGACCTGGCGACTGTTTAATGTAACGGAGAACGCGCAGTGCTGCTTCCCAATGCGGCTTTCGAGGCATGCTCATGAACTGGCTTAGTGTACGTACTGAATACACTATGTCTGGTCTGGTAACTGTCAAATATATTAATCTCCCAACCAGTCTCCGATACTTGCTCGGGTCATGAAGAACTTCGCCATCTTCATCTGTCAATTTTAAATTTTGTTCCATTGGGAACCTTGCCGGCTTCACACCTGATAATCCTGCGTCTTGTAAAATGTCTAAGGCATATTTTCTCTGAGACATAAAGACACCTTTCTTTGAACGAGAGAATTCTATTCCCAGAAAGTATTTTAACTCACCAAGATCTTTAATAAGAAAATGCTTGAGCAGATGACTTTTGAGTAACTTGATCTCATGCAAATCATTACCCGTTAACAGGATGTCATCAACATAAATAAGAATGGCAGTGAACTTTTTACCTTGAGATTTAGTAAAAAGTGAATAATCCGCCCGTGACTGTATGTAGCCTGCCGATTTAATAGTACTTGTAAAAGTGGAGAACCAATTGCGGGATGCCTGTTTCAAACCATAGATGGATTTCTGAAGCCGACATACCAGATTCTCCCCCTGTCGGCGAAGGCCAGGAGGTGGAGTCATATACACCTCTTCGTGCAAAGTTCCGTGAAGGAACGCATTGTGTACATCAAGCTGATGGATATACCAATTTCGGGAAGCTGCGACTGTTAACAAACAACGGAGAGTGGTGAGTTTTGCAGTGGGAGAAAAAGTCTCCTGATAATCTATACCTTCAATCTGGGTGTATCCCTTTGCAACTAAACGCGCTTTATAGCGCTCAATTGTCCCATCCGAATGATATTTAATCTTGTAAACCCATCGACAGCCTATTGGTTTGTGCCCCGGAGGAAGGGGAACCAACTGCCATGTGTTGTTTCGTTCTAGAGCCTGAAGTTCAGCGGACATGGCTTGGCGCCAAAGAGGATCACGGTCGGCTTGTTCGAACGAGATGGGTTCAGATTGTGCTGTCAAGAGAGCTAAAAAAGCACGATGATTGGGAGAAAAACGAGAAACAGATAAATGGGAAGAAAGAGGATACCTTGTACCTTGACGAGAACTCGGTTGCGTCGAAGAGAGATTAGCCTGGGAAGACATGTCGTAGTCTTTCTGCCATACTGGTGGCTGGATAGAGCGGGTGGAACGGCGGAGATGAAGAGGTGGTGCATCAATGGAGATGGACGACGGAGAAGATGGGTGGTGTGTGGCGGAAGGTGATGGAGAGACTGTAGGTGACGAGGAAGGTGGTGGAGAGACTGTAGGTGACGAGGAAGGTGGGGGTGATAAGGGTTCGGGTAAAGCAGTAGAAGGGGAAAGTGGAATGGAGTCAATATCCTGATGAGGCATAGGAAGCGTGATATTGGGAGAGGAATTTGAAGAAAATATCGGCGGAGGATTTTCTGGTGAGCTGTCGAAGGAAACATGTGGAGGGAAAGGAAAACTTGGTGCGGAAGTTTGAGGAGATTGGGAATGAGAATGGAAAGGGAATACATGTTCCCTAAAATATACATCTCTGCTAACCGAGATTTTCTTTGTGTTTAAGTCAAAAATTTTATACCCTTTTTGGCCATGTGGATATCCCATGAAAACACA
The DNA here is from genome assembly GCA_027568895.1 of Erythroxylum shatona. Lineage (NCBI taxonomy): Eukaryota > Viridiplantae > Streptophyta > Magnoliopsida > Malpighiales > Erythroxylaceae > Erythroxylum > Erythroxylum shatona. The sequence continues at coordinate 4,131,422 of JAOSBK010000206.1, read as the reverse complement.
AACAGAGGCTCGAGGGTCAAATTTTTGCTTAGGGTGAACGTTGGTCGCGTAACACTCGCAACCAAAGACACGCAAATGTGTAAGAGAAGGAGGCCGGTTATATAAGACCTCGAAAGGGGACTTGTTGGACAGTAAAGGTGTTGGGATTCGGTTTATGAGGTAAACCGCCGTTAAAACACATTCCCCCCAAAATTCAAGTGGAACATTTGATTGAAACATAAGAGAACGAGCAACATTTAAAATATGTCGATGCTTGCGTTCTACAACTCCGTTTTGTTGTGGAGTATAGATGCAAGAAGTTTGGAGCTCAATTCCTTTATTTTGAAGAAAAGTGCGAATGGGAATGAATTCTGTGCCATTATCCACCCTTATTGTTTGAACACTTGTTTGAAATTGAGTTTGGACAAATTGCACAAAATTGATTAACAAAGATTGTGTCTCTGATTTATGAGACATGAGAAAAATCCATGTGCAACGTGAAAAATCATCGACAATTGTGAGAAAATAGCGCAAACCAGTGTGAGTAGGAATTTTATGAGGACCCCAGACATCACAGTGCAAAAGAGAAAAAGGAAATTTTGTTGTGATTGAACTTTTGGGAAAAGGCAAGCGTGTCTGCTTGGCCTTCGGACAAATAGCACAATTATTCTCTAATTCTTTATGATCTGAAGGAAGTAGATGTGACAGTAATTTAAAACGAGAAAAAGAAGGATGACCCAGGCGGAAATGCCATAAGTCAGACGGTTGAGAGACATGGAAAACAGCCGATTTATCCTCTAATGGATGCATGTAGTATAGACCACCACGTTGTCTACCCGAGCCAATCGTCTTCCCCGAAACCAAGTCCTGCAAAATACAATAGTCAGGAAAGAAGAGAATGCAACAATTCAGATCTGTCATTAGTTTACTGGCTGAAATCAAATTCAAATTGAATGATGGAACGCATAGGACATTTTTAAGTATCAATTTTGGATTAAAAACAACAGTGCCGGTGTGTGTGATTTGTGATATAGCACCATTTGGTAAATTGACATTTGTAGAATTGGAAGGCTTGGGTTCGGTTAACAAAGATGGGTGGGAAACGATGTGATCGGTGGTGCCAGAATCCAAAATCCAAGAACTTGTACTACTAGAATTAATAGACACAAGAGTTGATGAAATCAAACCTGTAGCATTAGCATATGCATCAACATTACCGGAATTATTGTGATTCAGGGCATCAATTGCCTGTGCCAATTGTTGAATTTGTTCTGTGGTAAATACCTGCACTCCGCCAGAAGAAGTAGAAACAGCTTGGGATTCCGCCGCATTCGCTGCTGGTTGGTTCCGTTGCCCTTTAAACTGTCCCGGCTTATTATTGTTCCTGTTCTTCAACCGGCATCTATCCTCCGTGTGACCCCTTTTGTCACAAAACTTACAGTGAAATTTGAGAGTCCGGCATTCATCTATGGTATGCCCGGATCGATTGCAATGATCACATGTTTTCTGTTTTGAACTTCCTCCTTTTGTCGGGACTGCGGCTGCGATGGAGAAATTTTCGACAGGCTCAGAAGAAACTTGTCGCTGCATCTCTTCTTGGACAATCAAGGAGTATGCTTGACGGACATTGGGCAATGGTGACATCATCAATATATTGGATCTTACCGCCTTGTATGACTCATTCAACCCCATGAGAAATTGCATAAGGCGGTCTTCTTCCCTTTGATCAAGATGTGCTTGACGTTGGTTGCAAGTCAGAGGGCTACGGTATGTCGCGAGCTCGTCCCATAAAGCCTTGATCTTTGTAAAAAATGCGGCCACTGTCATTGTTTCTTGCGATATGGTCGCAATTGATTTCTGTATTTGAAAAACGACAGGGGCGTTCTTCTGTGAAAACTGGTCGTGCAAATCAACCCACACTTCACGTGCTGTTTTGGTATGAATGATCCCCTCGGCAATGTCTGATTCAACAGCATGAGTTAGCCAAGAAAGTATCATGCTGTTGCACTGGTTCCATTGTTCAAACAAAAAAGGATCCTTCTCCTGCGATGGCTCTTCGATAGTGCCGTCGACAAAACAGATTTTCTTCTTTGCGGTGAGAGCATGAATAACCGCTTTGCTCCAAGATTGGTAGTTGATGCCGTTCAATTTGATGGGAAGCAAGACATGGCCTGGTTGATCTGAATGATGAATGTAGAAAGGGTGTGACGGATTGATGGCAGTGACGTTCGACCCGGACCCGGAATCTTTCGTGTCGTCTGCCATGGCTACGTTGATGTTTTAGAAAGTATGAAAAGTTTGATAATCAAGAGCACCAGGATCGTTGCACTGATACCATAACAAGAATATAAGATTTGGTGATGAATTAGATTTAATTTCTTATTGCTGCAATGTACTACATATATACACACTGTCGAGCATATCTTTGTTATGATTTCAACAGAACCCACGGATGATTCTGGCCCAAGCAATACTCAATCAGTGAGGAGGAGCACTCGAATTAGACAGCCACCAATCAGATTGCAAGGATTTGCATGGAGAGACACGTCACAGACCAAGGAATAACCGTTGTGGTCCTCACAAGGATTGCATGCACTCTGTGGTGTACTTAGATCATGATGGCACCTAGAATTAAAAATCCATTCTGTTATGACATCAGACTCTCCTCTTATCACTCCTTATTTTCTCTGATTTTCTCATCCCCTTCTCAAGATTGTTCCCTCGAAAGATTGTATTTCTTCCTTTTTTTTGAGAATCAATCAAATTGCTGTTGTTGCTTGTTACTGTTTACTGTTTTATTGCTGATAGTGCGGACATAGAACCTTGCATTGGTGCTTTCATTGAGCCTCTGTACAGATGACAGGGGAGCACAATACCAGACTCAAAGTGTTGGATGACAGACTTACGGAGGTTGTTGACACGCAAGAGACGTTTCGTCGAGATTTGAATGCGTTGATTACGGCTTTTGAAGACCAGACACGTCTGCTTCATGAAGTTCTTGTGCGTCACTCTACCAACGAACATGCAGGGGGCTTGCCGAAGTCGGGTTCTGGCTCATCGAACAATTCTGCAGCTAATCCCCTTGGCCGACACAAACCGGCTCCAGTCCAAATGGCACGATTTTTCGGTGTCCACCCGGAACGATGGGTGATGCAGGCGGACCGCTACTTTGAATTTTATCAGATCTGTGAAGAGGATCGGGTTACTATATCCTCCTTTTACTTCGATGATGTTGCTTCGGATTGGTTTGATTGGATGCATAGGAATCGGCAGTTGGCGAGATGGTCAGCGTTCACGACGGTTATTGTGCAACGTTTTCGTTCTCGGGAGTTAGAGGAACCAGAAGGGATTTTGGCTAAATTGCAGCAATCATCCTCTGTCGCTGAATATCGTTCACGTTTTGAGGCTATCAATAATCGAACGATATACCTTCCGACGCAGTTTTTGGTCCACTGTTTCATTTCCGGGTTGCGGGCCGATATTAAGCATTCTGTTTTGATTCATACACCAGCGACGTTGGATGAGGCCATTGTTGGTGATGAACGCAAGTGCACGTTTCTATCGTCAAGTAGTAAAAATATCGATTCCACGGAGACCAAATTAGTTAAAAAGTAATACTCGTAATAACTTCTAATTTAAGCTAATAACATAAAAATTAAAGAA
>JAOSBK010000206.1:4104820-4119968 GCA_027568895.1 Erythroxylum shatona | reverse complement strand
TTTTTGTATTTTAAGCTAGATTTTGTAACAATGAGGCTTTTAGTTGCATTTCAAGCACTATTGTTCAAGTATCTTATGTATTTTAGGATTCTGAGACAATGATGTATTGAGGTTTGAAATGCCATTATGGCTTTGTAAAAACTCTTATCTTTTGATGTTAATGAATTAAAAATTATGTATGGATGCCATTATGTGAAAATATGAATTTGCGTATGGTTAAGGTTAAGTTGAAATTAGGGATACTTGAAAAGCTATCGATTTGAGATGATGAATTTTGAGCATGAAGTGTTGTTTCACATAAGTGAGATGTTATGGAAAAAGAAAGATAGGAAATTATGAAGAATGAGAATTAGTTGTAAGTAATGAATTAAATTAAAAGAGCCTAGAGAGTTTGATGAGATAATATTGGTAGTGTAATGGTTATGAAATGATGTTGCATTTAAGGAAGTGAATTTAGGACAACTTATACTGAAATTAAGGTTAGGAAAGATGGAAGGAAATTCGGTGTGGTGAATTGAGCATCTTTGCCGCGGGGAACTTTTCCCAAAGGATCAGGGGAAATTACCTCATCATTTTCGCCGCGACAAAACTTTAGTTAAAACATTGAATCTTTTTTATTAAAAAGTAGACATGTAAGGGACATGAAATTTTAAAAAAATTACAAATAGAACCTCAAGATTAAATGGTAATGTTAGTGTTGAAATTGTATTTGTTTGACTTGAATTGGCAAAGACAACCTATTATCAAAAAAGTTAAATAGTATATAATCAAATAGTAGAATAATTGTTAAAACATTCAATCTTTTTTACTAAAAAGTAAAAATATAAGGGACATGGAATTCAAGAAAAAAGTTACAAATACAACCTCAAGATTAAATGGTATTGTTGGTGCTGCAATTGTAAAATTTACCTGAGTCTGAACATTTTTGGTTGATTTCCTGTTTTCATAGCCTTCTCCAACCCACCCCTTAATCTCTTACCTGAAATAATTTTCTTCTTGATTTTGATTCCTTTAATTCCAATACTATTCTTTTCATGAATTTCAATCCCATTTTGGTTCAAGTGATTTGTTATAACACTTGAATATTGAACCACCTCTTCAGCTTATTATCTAACATTGGAGCTTGAAATTGACTGCTGGACAATTGATCCATTACCTTGTAGTCTAGCATCTACGAATTCCAACATCTTCAAAATACAATCTTTAACAATTTTGTAAGTCTCTTCACTCTCAAATGCTTTTGTAACCAATTGAACATATAGCCCACACAATTCTTTATATTGCATCCTTTGACATATCTTGGGATCCAAATTGCTTGTGCTAATTCCAGAATTTTCAGTTCCCACGAATCCAAGTTTCACTTTACGTGTCCACCTTTTCAATATGTACTGATTTAGGATCTCCATAATATTTTTCACAGAAAAAACTTTCAAAACATGAGAACAAATACTTCTAACAAACTCAAATTTTCTACACCTACAATCAACTTTTCCATTTGATGAAACATAAGTAATTGTATGGTAATAACTCTTCTTATGAGGGGTAATTTGATATTTTGTAATTGATCCAGCCTCCCCAAAGCTTTCACTACAACAATTATAAGACTTACACCACTCATTTTCAAACCACTTGAATACCTCAAGAGTATAAACAGTTGCTGCATGTTTCAAAATTTCAATTGGATACAATAATGAAGGAATATTTGTACTTGATTTAAGATTAGCCTTTAACTCCTCATATCTATCATCTTCAAGGAGTCTCTCAAAGTGATGAAAAAATTCCAAGAATTTGTGTTGATAACTAACATACCTTTTAACAACACTATTCATGCTCTCACTTCTTTGTGTTGTCATCAAGTTGGCACAAACATTTGTCTTCCATATACTAAAGCCCATTTTTCCTTTATCCCAAACATATGCCTCAACCAATCATTGTCTTCAAGTTCGTATTTGCATAACATCTCATTCCATGCATTTACAAAATCTTCCTCTTCTTCAAAATCATATATGTATGAGCTAAAATCTCTTGAAAAATCTTTAAATTATGAGAAAACGCCACTTAAATGGATAGCCACATTTTGATAAATATGTCAAATACATAAATGATGATGAGTTTCAAACCATCTTAGTACTAGAGCCTTTGCCATTGCTACATCTTGGTCTGTAAGAATTGTTTTAGGTCTTTTATCACACATAGCTTTCACAAAAGTATCAAATAACCATTCAAATGTCAAGGATGTCTCATCATATAGCAATGCAACACCAAAGATTGTAGTCTGCTTATGGTGATTGACACCTACGAGTAATGCAAGGGGACGACCTTCATTGTTCTTCCTATAAGTTGTGTCAAAATAGACCATATCACCAAAATTTGAGTAATCTCCTCTCATATTTGCATCTGACCAAAAAATGTTGGATATTAAATCATCTTCATCAACTTGGATAGCGTAAAAAAAATTTTGGATCATCAAATTACATTTTATGCAAATATTCCAGAACATCTCCTATATCATCTCTTCTCGCATCCCTCAATCTTTTAGACTATAAGTAATTTCTGTAATCATCTGGTATGAAGCTTAAATTTTTTCGACCACCTACTTACCTAACCATGACATCATAAGATGCCTTCCGTGAGATTCCTACATCATTTGCCATTTCAATTTGTATTGTTATAGATAAACTTATCTTTCAGTAAGATCTGTGTGACTCGAGAGGTAGTGATTATGCTCCTCAATATACTGAACCACACAAAATTTTCTATTTCTTCGATAGCTGACTTTCATTTTAGCTTCACAACCAAACCTTGTTTCAAGGCATTTTGCTCTTACATCAATATCTCGTTTGTCTTTTCCTCGTTTACCTTCAGCACTACAACAAAACATTCTGTCAATTAAGTTTCTAGTTTTATCTTTGTGGCTTTTGCTTCTCCTTATCCCAAACCCAACTTTTTTAGCATATGCCAAATTAAATTGGTAAGCATCTTCTTCTGTCTCAAACTCCATTCCAATTTTTGGTATTAATTCTTTGGATACTTCATTTGAGCCAGTAGCTTGCAATTCCTGATTATTGATTAAACTCATGACAGCTACAAACTCATCTTCACCTTCACTCTTGCCAACTTCATTACCATCTTCAAAATTTAACTGATGACAAGATGAAGATACACCCTCCATTCAATCATTAGTTTTAATTTTGAAGTAAAAACCTAAAAAACAAATGAAAAAATAAAAATGGATACTTCACTTTTGTGATATAAAGAAACACTAAGTGTCAAATTCATAATTTAATTAAGAAGCAAAACATGAATCCTTTAGCATTAAACTTAAATAAATATCTAACAATTGGTGCTAAACAAGTACTTTAAAAAATATTTGATTTCTCTGTTTGATGTTCCCGCGTATTGGTAAATTAGAAACAAAAAGAAAGGAAAAGGAAAAGGCATCGACCTCATTAAAGCTAGAATAGAGCAGATTGATACATAATAAAATTGGATTTTATTAAAACATGATATTGTGATTGAACAAGGATGGAACATATTTATTGAAACAATCTATTTCTTTTAAAAAATTAAAATAAAAGTTTCTTCCTTTTTTCGTCATAATCAATTAAGTGTTATTGTATGGAAATCAAGTTTGAATGTGATATAGAAGAGACACCAGCTAACACATAACAACTTACATGAAAGACTTAACACATCTCATTAAAGTATTAAACTATACAACATAAGGTCCATTTGTTACAAAAAAAAACATGTACTTTGGTTTGGTAGTTGAACAACAATTAGATTAAACTATATGAAATATAAATATGTTCATTAGCAATGGACAATGGTAGCAAAGTAGGCTTGGCTTGTAGCATCAATGTCTGTGCTCATAGGACAACATCTTATTCCTACCAAGCTCCACATAGTTGGAACAGACTAATTGATACAAAAGATCTAAACCCGTCACAAGAACCTCAAGTCTATTCATAAAAGAACATTTGTCCCACTCCACGAAGAAAATCTATTATGTAGATGTGAATCGTATCTTCAAGACAATCTAATACTGCCAAACGTCAAAGGCTTGATTCCTTTTGATAAATAAAACATACTAAAGATCGAACAAACGATCGAAGAAATGCCAACGCACATGGCAATTATAAGTAATCTTCACAATTGTTTATCCTATAGCATGGGGACTGAAAACTGAATTGGGTGCTCAAACCTGTCAATCATTAAAAAACAAAACTAAATAGAATTAGAAGAAGCTCTCAAGTGACCAGATTAATGAAGTAGCTTACATCATAAAAACGAAAAATGAATCAGATTGGCATAAGAGTAATTGCCGATTGAGAAGCATTAAAATTATGCAACTGTAATGTCAATATTATTTTCCCTCGGCGTGACAAATGTACAAGCATGCTAACTTAATATTTACGCAGCTAAACACTTGAAACATGAGTTAGGACTCACGAACAAGCATAATCAATCAAGGATAAACCACATTTGAACCATTCATAGGCATTGAACAAAAACTAAACATAAGCTAAAATTTGGGTAGATCAAATGAAAAGTAACTAGCTAATTTTGAAAAATCATAACTTAAGCTATAAACCTCAGAATTTAGTGATTGAAGTTGCTATCTCTTCCTCTTAATGAGATCTAAAGTCTCACCAAATATCATAGGACGAGGAGGTCTGTGCTAAAAGTTATGTCATGCAAAAAGGGGCTATCCCCTTTTTGTGACCTAAAATGTTCACCAAATTTGGAGAATAAACTGTATTAATTGGCAATGAATTATGGCACAAGAAAGGTGCCATTATCTTCATTTATATCTTAGCTTTCAAATAAAATTTTCCTTACTAAATTTAGACAACAATAAGGTACCTAAAACATTTTTCTCCTGTAGCTACTCTATTAGACCTAACATTCCAGATTCAACACCTAAGTTTGCACAGGCATAACGTCATGTAAAAAAACCAGAAAAATGCTCAAAAATATGAAAAATTTTCCTTAAGATGTCTACTTTTAGGGCATATATGTCTTGCTAACAATATCCAATGGCACTATCCCTGGCATACCACAAACAAGGACCTGTCCTTGCTACCAGGAAATAGGACAGCACCTAAACCATATACAAACCATTCCAAATCTTCAATATACACTTCCAAATGCACGCAAAAATACATGCATGGACCATTTACATATACAAGACCCCTAAACCAAAAGAGAGTACATACTTAAAACTATAATAGGAACAACAAATAGCAAGGACGCAATAAAGGCTTTGCAAGAAGAACTAAGGAAAAGCTTTCAACAACAACTCTAACTAGTAAATGGGACAACTAATTAGGTTCCATGTAGAAGAAGGCTTTTTACTTTCAAAAGATAGGCTATTAACAGATTTTCCCTATAGATTTAAGACTTTCATCAATCCTAGAAAATGCATCATTGGAAGGTTTAGGTTGGGGAGCTGATTGAAGTCGACAACTCTCTAAGCCAAGATTAGTTTCCTGATAAAGAAATCTTCGTTCAATAGTCAAACTTATATACATATTATGATTACCACATCCATGCAAACAATACATTTCCGCAGTAGATGTTTAAAGGCATTAGGAGACCATCGAGTGAAATATCAATTTGCAATTGCAAGCTTACTCTGCTCCCAATGAGGTGTGTATATATATATATATATATAGTCAGTTTTTATAAGATAAATCTTGCTATCATGGCAATCCAACCAGGGATGACTTTCTAGGAACAAATGTGTATCAGAATAGGCTATTAGTTGCAGAAAGTGCAAGAAATTAGCAAATCAAGCAAAACTAGTAGACAAGACCCAAGGAAGATAAAAAAAAAACTTTTCTTAATAATAACAAAACACAGTTATGTAAGGTAAAGCTCAGAAGAAAGTAACAATGAAGTTAACAAATAGTTATCAATTCCCATCCATTTAGTTATTAGATTTGTCTCAAATCACGACCAAGCGAATATATTCAGTTAAACACATACCTAAAGGTAGATTGTATCACAGACAACAGCAGTATGCGACTCTCGTAATAACACCAAGCTTTTATCAAAATAATGCTCCTTTTAAATAAATGATTTTGATTTATCAGATTATCAACCTGCAGAAGCAAATATATTACTCAGTGAATGTGAATATTTTCCTACAGGACAAGTCTTTTAGATCACTTATTGGACAACCCACTAACCTCCTCGAGAAAACAAAGGGTACATAGCCCACCAAGCTGGTTTAATGATATATCGACCACAATATTTTCAACAAGACACTTTACTATCTTCACCTGTATTTATATAGAATAAATTAGAAAAGAAAAATCTTCAACAATCATACATAATATACTTCATGGAAACATAAAGTTCTTTGCCAAAATTCATACAATACACATCTAAAGTAGACTTTATAACATATAAAAAGCAAAGAATCTTTTGGGAAGAACCAGTAATTAGGTACTAACAAGGTCTTTTTTGCAATTGGGTAAAGCGAAATTAGGAGCATGCAAGAAGTAGGCTTGTGAAGTGAATTTGCGAAAATATGAGGTACTAACAAGGGGCAACAAATCGTCTCTGCCAATGCATGTTCAAAAATTCTCTAGAATTGAAATGTATTGCCACTGAATGTTAACTCTTCAGCTCCGAGGGAGAACGAACATATAAAATTAGGAGGTGGGGATCCAAAAATGGGAAATTTTATACAAAGTCCATACCTTTTGTGGATCCACCGACCATGATAACGACGACAAGTCTTTCCTCCGAGCTATCTGTCTCCAATCAACCAAAACCCAAAAGACCAAATTCTCAAAAGTGGTTAAAGCACCTGTTTTCTAAAACTCAGAACACCAAATCTTAGAGTACATGAGTAGTTGATGGAGATAAAGAGTGTCCTTGTGTGAAGAAGAGGGGCTGTTGTAATAAAATAAAGAGAGAAGACAAATCTAAGAGCAAGATCAAAGAAATAAAGCAGGAAGCAAAATCAAAAGGAGGAGGAGATGTTAACTTAGATTAGGAAGATGAGACGTTCGGCTTGGCTTGGGTGAAAACAAAGTGGAAGCTATTAGTTATTAAAATATCGACGTTTTGTTGTGGCACAGAATAGGTACAGGCTTAGTGGCACAGACGATCTGATGTCATTAGGGGAAACATCCAAGCGTCAGCTTCTTCTAACGGACCATATGCTTTAAACCCATTAGCTTGCGTGCGTTTTCTAATTAGCTATGCTCACAATGGACTTGGTCTGAGTTGGTCCCTTGGCCCAGCACTTCTTCATATCAAAATTTAGCCTGGTCTATTTAATCTTATTTGACATGACAGTAAACTCTCCTGAAAGAAGTAATAACACTACACATGTCCGAGCTCATAATAGAATAGAAGCTGCCATGGTGATCGAGAAAGATGAGTACTAAACTTTTAGGGATGGGCAAGGCTTGTTGTTGGTGGTGAAATTACGAGAAATTTTAAAATATCAAATTGATTGGAAGAGGAGGGCTATTTTTAGAAGCAATTGAATCTTTAGTTTAGTAGTTAATTTGTAAGTAAACTAGTACCTACAAATAAAAAGTGAGTGGTTGGTTGTTGATTATGATTATAAGGGTAATGGTTTGATATCCCACTTTGGGGGAATCCTCTATATCTCCCATTTAATAGAGGAATGAAACTCATTTCTTAGTAGAGATTCATCTTTTAAAAATATTTTTAATACTAATTAATTAAATACAATTAATTAATTAAAATATAATTAATTAAAATATAGTAATTAATTAATTAAAATATAATTCATTCATTAATTAAAATATAGTAATTAATTAATTAATTAAAATATAATTCATTCATTAATTAAAATATAGTAATTAATTAATTAATCAATTAAAATATAATTAATTAAAATAATATAATTAATTAATTACTATAATTAGTTAAAATTTAATTCATTCAATAATTAAAATACTGTAATTAATTAATTAATTAGAATATCATTATTTATTAAAATATAGCTAATTGAAATATAATTATTTATTAATTAAAATATTGTGATTAATTATTTAATTAAAATATAATTAATTACATTATTATCAATTAAAATATTATTATTAATTAAAATACAACTAATTAAAATATAATTATTCATTAATTAAAAATTGTCATTAATTAATTAATTAAAATATTATAATTAATTGATTACAATATAATATAATTAATTGAAATACTCTAATTAATTAATTACAATATTTTAATTAATTAATAATTAAAATATTATAATTAATTACAATATAATTAATTGAAATACTCTAATTAATTAATTACATTACTTTTTACAACCAACCACTATCAATAGTAACGGTAATCATTTCTTCTTTTTAACCGACCATCATAATTATAATGATAATATCTATTCACATTCCTCACTATATTCATTCCTATTCCTATTACCATTCCCTAAAAAATATAAGGGCATAAGAGGAATTTTATCCCAATTATCTAGTTCCAGCTTTATTTTTACATCAAAATAACTTCGTTTTATATGTAAATAAATATTATAAATTATTTTAAATTAAAAATATAATTAAGAAAGAGAATCTGAACCAAAACATATGCTGCAATGTCTGTCCAGCCAGGTACTGTACTGCTCTTCTTAACCTGCATTGCACGTCAAAAAGCCAGTGCCAGTGTTGAAACTCCCATTAACGAGTCCATGATTATATCATTAAAATATGAGATTTACGACTTATTTTACAATTAACTGATTAAATTAGTTGTTAATTCATTCTATCCATTGTTAACTGATTTTATCAGTTATTAATTAATAGTTGATTATAGATAAGCGGATAACATCAGTTGCTTATTAAAGGTATTTAATAAAATTAGTTATTTAGGATTAACAATTTATGTATAAAATGACTAATGAAAATATAACTTTAAAAAATTATGAGAATATAAATATTATCTCGTTGAATATTTTTATAAGGATTTAAATTTTAAATATTTAATTTTGCAGAAATTAAGTTTATAACTCTAATAAAAACATATCATATATAAACAACAACAACAACAACAACAACAATAATAATAATAATAATCATCATTATTATCAAAAAATGATAGGTCGATAATTTTTAAGTGTTTGGAGAAGACGACTTGAGGAGATTCTAGAAAATTTACACACGAATCATAACTTTCTCTTTTTATAGTGAAAAACCTAAAAGCTATCAATTGTTTAAGATAAGAAATGAATTTGAGGGCACAATTGTCTTTGAATAAGATTTTTATTAATTGATAAGCTGAAATACTAATTGGAGGAGCTTTTTAAAAAATAGCTGGTTGGGTTAAATCAACCAACCCAATCAGTTCCTAACCAAACAATTATACTAGTTGTTTGACATAGTCAAACAACTAATACTCTTTAATCAGTTGAAATATAACTTAATCGTTATGTACCAAACACGCTCTTAATGTAGGCTTAGTGTCAAATAGCTAATATATTCTTTAATCAGCTGAAATATAACTTAAACATCATCCACCAGACACACCCTTAACGTAGGCTGTAAATAAATGTAGTTCGATATGGTCCTAAGTCAAAAGTTCTAACTTAATTTGATAGGATTTTGTATCAAGGCTTAAGCTTTTCATTCTTTAAATTTTTAGGTTTAAACTTGAGCTTGACCTAATTTAAAGTTTGAAAATTTGTTAAAAAATGATATAATTTTGAGTAAAATGATGTTGAAATTTTAACATTTCTAATCAATAGAGAAAGAATGATAATAAACGGGTCGAACATTTTTATTAATAATTCAAATTTAATTTAAATAATATTGCTCATCTTAAATTTATAAACTAATAATCAAAACAGCATCTTTTCAAACAATTAAACCAATCACAAAGTATTTTTGAAAGAATAAGTTATAATTATTAAAATTTTAATTGATTTTTAAACTCAATATGGACTACAAATTTGATCAACTCAAATTTAGTTATTAATTTTGGACTACCATGATTGTAGATGAACCATACAACTTTATAATAGCATTTTCTTACAATATCATAAAATAATTTTTTTAAAACAATTACACAATATCTTCTTATGTATAATAATGTGTAATAATATTTGTCTATTGAACTTTTTATTTTAAACACTGACATATCCCTTTTGTCTTATTTACATTATTAAAACAATAATTTACTAAATTTAGTAATTAGCTATGACAATTTTTCAAATTTATATCATCATCTCTGTTTTTTTTTGTCTAAAAATTTACCACATTTATATTGATAAACATCTTCGTAAAAAGGATTTTCAAGAAGAAAAAATTGATAATGGGAATTTTTATTTAATTTTAGAATATCTCATGTTACAATGTTCATTAAAATTTAATATAATGATATACATATTTTTAAATAAATAATATGTGACAGTAATTAATTTTGATAGAAATTTTGAAGGTCCCATAATTAAAAATAAAAATATCCTTGAATGTAGTTTTCTTTATAATTATTTTACGAGCCACTGATTTGGTATTAACATAGCTAACAGTTTAAGAAAATGTTCAATTGCTAATAAGAATGAAGAAAATTGAGGGCCACCTTCAAGAATATTCATAATCAATACTAATCAAGGGAAGAATTTAGGAACTCAAGAGAGTTTATGGCTTGTTTGGTTATACTTTTGTTTTTTTAATTGTAGTTTTCAGTTATTATTTTTTAATTTTTTAAATGTTTTTCTGTTAAATAAAAACAAAAACCTATTTAGTTATTAATGTTAATGTAGTTTTTAATCACTTATAATAATTACATTTTAGATAAAACTTAAAGATAATTTGTTTTTAATTAAATAAATTTATTTAATCTCTTATATAATATCTATTGACAAATTATTAATAAAATAAATAATTTAAATTTTAAAATTTTATTTATAAATTAATATTTATTTGAAATATGTTTTAATTATTAAATCAAATTTATTTGAATATTTATATATTTTACATTTAATTATAAAATTAAATTAAAGTAAATTATTCATAAATTTATTAATAATTAATTTTAATTTATTAAATATATAAAGATAATCTTGAATTAAATTATTCATAATTTTTATTAAAAATTTAAATAATTAAATATTATATATTTAAATGATAGTAAATCAGATTATGAAAAACAAAATTAGAAAACAAAAATCATTTTTTATGGTTTTCTTAATTTTTGAAAATCGGAAGAAATTAAAACAAAAATCAAAAACTAAAAACTCATAGAAACAAATTTTTTTACTAAATTTGAAAATAAAAAAGAAAACTAAAAATAAAAACAGAAACAAACACCGCCTAAAGTTAACACCGAATCATGTATCTCACACATTCATGTTTCATAATTTCATGCGTAAATTATCAGCCCGGCCTATCCGGTTAAATTTTTTAAATAAAATGATGTCACTTTTTGAATTTTAGTTGGGTCACGAGTTAGACCAGATCGGCCCGTGCTCAACTTAGATCGAAAAATTTGGCCAAAATTTGGTTGAGTCGGATCAAAATTAACGTCCCTGTAAATAGCAAGCAAGCAAACAAGACATAAGGAAGTCAATATCATGCAAGATTACTCTTAGTTAATAAAAAAGCTCGTTTTAAATAACCTTTAAAAAGAAAAGGGAAAGAAAGAAAAATATTAATAAAACATGAATATCGTAATAAATTAAATAATACTAAAAGGAATTAAATTAATTATCCGATAATTATTAATAAATTTGAATTTTGGACAATTGTTAGAATTGTTTTATTTTTCTTATTAAAAGAACTTTGGAATAAAACAAAGTAGAGGAACTTATATATAAAACGAAACTATGGATATTTCATATGGAGCGAAATGCAATTTGATGGCAAACTAAGCTTTCCAGAATTTACAATTTACGCCCAACACAAATCAGTATTTGCAGTTTGCTCCTGTGGACAAGGAAATATCTTCCAAACTCGCAACCATTAATGACGCCTACGAAGAAAGAGCCCATATTTGGCATTTTCGAATCTCATAAAGCATCTGTCTTTCTCCATTTTCAAGACGTTCTTCTTCCTTTGATCTTAAAAGGGTATGTTTTTATCTTGTCGCGTTCTTCAAAGTTTGTGCCTTTGTGTTCTCTTTGCGTTTTGGTACGCTCCTTTCCTGTTAATTGCTCTAATGCATGATCTTTGATATCTAGTGTTTAGGATTTTCTCGTGCTTGGCTTCCATTTTTTTGGCTTCATCTTCGAGTTTAAATTTAAAGTCACCCTTTGGCTTTCTTTTGTCGGTTTGGACCTCGCTGTTTGGTATATCCGCCCAAGAATTGTTCCTATTATAACCCGGCGTTAAATAATTCGGAGGAATTCACGTTTCTTGTTGCTGGGTTGTTTGTCAATCTTAGGCAGTCTCTGTTTCCATTACTGATCATCACTTGGTTTCTTTGGTTCATTTTAACTTTTTAAAAAATTCTCTTACGCAGCCAGCCTTTTGGGTTATTTATGGTACTATTTCCCTACGGTTATTGAGTTGAACTAGCTTGGTTGTTGGAGTTGGAGTTACTAAAACTGAGTTTTGGTGTGTATATTTTTTAGTTTTCATCTTACTTTTATGATTTATACTTCTGGAATTCGGTCTCTTCGTGACCTCTGCAACGTTTATGTTGGTTTTGACATAGGATGGAAGGTGTGAGGCATCTTGAAGATCCTAAGATGATGTCTGAAACACAGGAGATGAATCAAGTAAGCGCATCTAAGGAAGGTAAAGGCAAGAGATTGTGGAAGAAAGTGAAATATCAGTTAGTGGAGTACCATTCTCTGCCCGGTTATTTAAGGGACAATGAGTACATTTTGCATCACTACCGTGCTAACTGGCCCTTGAAGGAGGCTTTTCTTAGTATCTTCTCTATCCACAATGAGACATTAAATGTTTGGACGTAAGTTTCCTCTCTTATGCAGCACTACCCATGATCAGCAAGTAGGACAGCATTTGTTTCTGTTGATTGACTTGGATTTTGAAGTGTGCTTGTGTTATGAAATGCTAATTTTTATGGATTTATAGGCGTCCCATTTGTGAGGTTTATAGAAAATCGACCTCATGATTGTTTTGATATCTCATCCATGTACTCTCAATTGTCTTTTAAATTCCTTTTTATTTTTTGGGCTAGATTCATGTGTCAGTGTAACTTAAACATTTTGGATTACAAGTTGAATTGGACCTAGAGATTCGTATTTAAAGGTTCATAGTGGTTCTGAAATACTGATTATGAGGTAATGACTTTTATGAAAGAGGATGTGTGGCTGGACTTTTTTACCTTTCTAATTCTTCTACATGGTGGAACTTGAAATATCTTTACACTTTGTAAGTCCTAGCTCTATTTTTGGTTTATTCATGGTTGAAACTTTTTGCATAAGGAATTTTCTCTAATTTAAAGGTCTGAAAGAGAGTGATGAGGTTATCATAAAGGTACAAATTGTACTATGGGGGAAATTTTTTATCAAGGAGCAAAAGAGGTCATAAGTAATGCAGGTAGAGATGATGAGAATGGAGTCAATGCTCTGTTTATCTGTCAGACTGTAGGGGAAATTGAAATGCATAGTACTAATTACGTTCCAAGAAGACAGAAAAAATCGAGTAGTTTTCCTATCGTGGGGCTAGAGGTGGATCTGATTATATAATAATATTATGTGAAGATACTGCCTGAATATTGTCATAGAAAGGTTATCTTTTTCCTTCCATTGGTTAATATTTTAGATATATAAACATGGAGTTTTAGTTATTGCCTGAAGTAATTTTAGTTTTTGTGTTTTAATTTTTATTGACTGAAGTCCTTAAGTTGTCAAAGAAGAAAGCACTGTTATTGGCTTAAATGGTGAATTTAGAATGATCAGATGTTGTATAAGTCTAACTGGATTAGATAAAGGATCTATTACAGCAGTGTTCATTGCTCGTAGGTGCAACCTTCAAGTAAACAAGCAAAAAACGTCATCTCTAAACAGATGACCTAGAATCAAATCAAGGTTATGCAATGCACGTATCGAAGTCCTGCCATGTTGCTTAATTGCCAAAATTTCCTATTACATTTTTATGGTGTCTTTTCCCAAGAATTTCTGTTCAGTTACAAACTGCAATACTTATCTTCCAAGTCTAAATTTGATTGTACAGGTCTTTCAGTTGGCTGTATTTTTTCTTTTTCTCTCTTCATCGATTGCCCAGAAGTTAACGTTTGAGCTTCTATACAAATTGCACTAAAGAAAAAACTATTGTTGTTGCAGGCATTTGATTGGGTTCTTCTTCTTCCTTTCCCTGACCATATACACTGCAGCGAAGGTACCAAAAGTTGTTGATCTCCATTCTCTACAACTTCCAGAGGTGGTAAAGGCTGATCTCCATATATCAGACGTTCTGTTAATGCTTAGATGTTTGTTTTGAATGTATGTTGAACCTATTATGTAATTAATTATATGAATGTGTGTTGACCTTTTATTGTCCTAATATCATGAATGCTTTGATGTTGTGTTTGTTCATAATTATTATTATCATTATTATTATAATTCATTACATAATCATCATTATTATTATTGTTATTATTTGTATGATTATAACCAACTACATATAATTATTATTAATATAATTATTATTATTGTTTTTAGTATTAGTATTAGTATTATTGTTATTACTATTATTATTATTATTACTATTACTATTATTATTATCATCATTATTATTATTACATTTACTATTAGTATTCTTACTATTATTTTTATTATTGAATAAATTATTATTATTAGTATTCGTATTCGTATTATTATTCTTACTAGTACTAGTAATTATTATTACTATTACTATTATTAATATTATTACTATTATTATCCCTTTAATTATTATTATTACTATTCGTATTATTATTATTAGTATTATTATTGTTATTATTATTAGTGTTATTGTTATTATATAATTTGTATTTACTATTTTTAATATTTATTATCATTATACAATTTGAACTTATTTATTAATTGTAAACTTTGTTTTGTTGTTCTTAATATTATTTTTAAAAATGTATTATTATTATTATTATTATTATTATTATTACTATTATTATTATCATTCAATGTTCATTTGAAATTGTTATTATAATTATTTGCTCAATTTTTAAGTTTTGCAAATTAGTC
>JAOSBK010000206.1:4067376-4078634 GCA_027568895.1 Erythroxylum shatona | reverse complement strand
TGTGTATATGATAGAATGTATGAGAAAGTATGTGTGTGTGTGTGAATCGAATTATGTATAGATGTTGGGATCGGGTCTGAATTTTTGGGAGCTCGCCGCGGCGAGCCAGTCCTTCGCCGCGGCGCAGCCCATTGGTGACCGCGACGGCGCGAGGCCGCCTCTTTTTTTCTTTCCGCTGCTGTTTTCCTTCTGATTGGAATATTTTCGAACCTTCCTTCGCGCACCCCTACCCGGCGCCCCCGAGGGACCACCTCGGAATAGGGATCCGGGACCCGGGCCCAACAAACTTACCTTATAAATTTTTAGGTACCATTCATCAAGATCACTTTTATACCTTTTCTTTACCTTTTTCCAATTTTTTGTTGATACGATGAGTTTAGGGATCATAGATTAATGATTTAGTGTTTAATCGGTGATTTGAAAGTTAAAACTAAAGAAAATTGGCTTGAAAATGTAAGAAATGAAAGAAAAATGGAGAAGAAAGGAAGAATGGTTGTTCTCGGCACTCCTTAGCGAAGAAGTGAGGATAGGTCCTCAAGAAAATGACAAAAATGTCACGTGGCTTCTCATTAAAATTTTTCCAATTCTTTTTTAGATAAATTTTATCTATTAATTCCTTTGCTTAATAAAAAATACTCATAAGAAAAATATCATCGTTATATAAAGACCTTAATTAATATCATTATTATTAATTAAGGTCTTTATATAAGATTAATAGTTTCGGGTTTGACTTTCAGCATTTTTTGGTTCAAATTTTTACTATTGGTCAACTCTTAGTCAAACCCTTAAAACAAACTCGTTTGGAGCTCTAATTTGATCATCGAGCTATTCTTGAACAAAACTATCCGATGTCAAATAAAATAAAATGCAGTTTAAATCCCGAATATCACTATTCACCTCGGTATATACTATTCACGACCCAACAAATTCTATTTATGAAATCAAGATTTTTGGGGTGTTACAATACATATAAGCAAGACAATATCTTTTTTATATTTTTTAATTAAGAAAAAGCTTAGGACAGCCTAGTCGAACTCGAGTTTGAGTAGCCTCGAGCCAAGGCCCCAACAATAGTGATTCAATTCAACTTGGTCGATTGTCATCCCTACTTTTGAAGGACCTTTACTAATTATTGATTTCACATGTAATAATTGTATTTGGCAAAACCGAGTCCTTTGGGTGGTAAAAGTACAACAAAATAATACATAAGATACTATATATGTAAAAATTGATATAGAAACTTTTAATAAGATAGTAACACAGAAATCAAGATTAAGTATAAAGCTTTGAAGTTCATTTAAGTTCTAACTCTAATTTTGTCTTTTGGATAGTTAATTTGAAATAAAATATATTCTTACAATATATTAATATTTTTAAAATAATAAATTTTATAGATCTTAATATTATTAAAATATAAAAAATTATTGTACCTTTACAAATTGGCTTATAATATAACGGTCGTTAGCTAGGCAACTTCTTTTTTTGTTTTTTTATTCATCCATTTAATACCATGATCGGTGGTTAGCTAGATAAGCCTGATAAGTTTGGGTTTACTTCTAAGTACAGGTGCTTAGGTGATGCCAACAGTTCCGATGTCTTGGAATCATTAAACTAGAACCAATGAAAAGCTAACGGATTTGCATACCCTAAAGCCTTAAATAAGGTACGAGGAACCACAATATAAGGACGTGTCACTTTCCAAATAATTACCTCTTCAATTAGTGGCTTAAGCACCATCAAGAATGCCAATTTGATGAAAGGATCCCACTAGTTTTGCCTTCTTAGTCGCTGTAAATTGTAATCCAAGTCACCTGAACTTAAACAGTCGTTGAACTACCCAACTTCCAGAATATTATAAAATTTTCAACGAAAGATGGATCCACAGATCGTGCAAGCAACATCGTAAGTTTACTGATAAACTAGTGTATAAAGCACCAGTTGGCTGTATTTTAAGCATTTGTGTATAATTTAAGAGTTTAAGAGCATCATAAAAAGTTCAGACTCGATTTAATTTAAATAATTCAACTGGAAGAAGCAGAAGTTGACGTTTAAGAAGTTTGATTGAGGCTGTCTTGATGAATTTGATATACGTTTCTGAGTTCCTAAGATTACTCGTCTTTAAGCAGCTACTCCCAGTAGGTTTATGTTCTTCAAATGCTACTTACAAAGAGGAATGAGAACAAATTTATGAATGAACATTAGTTATTGCAAGTTAAAACTTCTTCAACACGCAGAAGTGTAAGCAACAAAATATAGATTACGAACAAGATTATGTTGATGATTGGTAGATGCAGAAACAAAGCTTGGCTTGTTATCTATCTCCCTGCACCAACTTAAAAGGACCCGAAATTTCTTCTAGGAACAGCATGGCTTCTGCTTCTTGTAAACAAGTCGACGTTGACCTGGAAATCATCTTCAACACGAAATGATCTGTCTTCATCAATCCTTGGAATACCCACACTACGACTCCTATTCACTTTGTTGGCCGAGTTTATGTTGGGTTCTTGTCGTTTAAGATTATGGTCAATCTCGACGTTTTGCTTGGAGACAGCAGCTTTGACAAGCTCCCTGTAATCCTCGTCACGGTTCCTTGTCTTACAGACACTGGAACTCCGGCTAAGTGGAGTGACCTGATGAGCCGTCGGACAACCAAAGGCGACGCCGCTGAGTCGCTGGGAATATACAGTCATGCCTCTAACGTACACATCCTTGGCCATGGCCAACATCTTAATGGGTGCTTTCACAACCTTACATAGGTTCCTGTATATGCTAGGCTTCTTGGTGGACATTTCCTCTGACCTGCGGATTTCTCCTCCGAGGTTTTTAGCTTCTTCTTCAAAAGCACGCTTTGATATAATCAATTTGCAGAGAAAATTAAAGGGCGGCGGAGAGTAATAAAAACAAGTAGGTGTTGTGTCTGTGGGCAATGCAGGGTTGTACTTATAGAGTTTAGAGAACGCCAAGTGGACTGCATTAGTTTTTGAAATAGTTTCATCTTATTAGAAAACTTTTATTTTTTTATTTTATTAAAAAAGATAATAAAATAAGGTGCGGTTGGTTCACACAAAAAATAATAGTAAGAATAAAAATAGGAATGATGATGGATATTATTATTATAATTATAATAGTTAGTTAAGAGGAATGAATGATTACTATTAATATTGATAGTGGTTGACTTGTAAAAAATATTTTTAAAAAATTTTATTATATTGTAATTAATTAATTAAAATATATTAATTAATTAAAATATTATAATTAGTTAACTGTAATATTTTAATTAATGAATGAATTATATTTTAATTAATTATATTGTAACTAATTAATTAATTTGTTAATTAACCATAATGTAATTAATTAATTAATTATATTGTAATTAATTAAACAATTATAATAATTTAATTAATTAATTAATTAAATTCAATATTTTAATTAATGAATAATTATATTTTAATTAGTTATATTTTGATTAATTAATTATATTTTAATTAATTATAATGTAATTAATAATAATAATAATTTAATTAATTAATTAATTACAATATTTTATTAAATGAATGAATTATATTTTAATTAAATATAATTTAATTAATTAATAATATTATTTTAATTAATTATATTGTAATTAATTATATTTTAATTAATTAGTTGTATTTAATTAATTAGTATTAAATTTTAAAAAAAAAGTCATTACTAAGGAATGAGTTTCATTCTTCTACTAAATGGAGGGTATAGAGGATTCTCCAAAAATAGAATATCAAAATATTGCCCCTATAATGATAATCAACTACCAACCACTCACTTTTCATTTTTTCCCATTAACCCCTTTCCAAATCTATTAACCAAACACCCCCTAAATTAAAAATATATACTATTTATTTATAAACTACTGGTTGTTTATTACTTTTCATATTTATAATCAATTTATGTATTATCATGCTATTTTATTATTTAGAATTAATCAGATATTTAAAATTTTATTCCATAACATCTCAAAATTAATTATAAAATTATATACTTAAATTATATTAGTCATAATTGTTATTATTGATTAATGTTAAATATTTAATTAATATATATTTAATTAATAGTAAATTAAATTATGACATTAAAAATAGAAAATTAAAACCAATTCCTATGCTATATATTATGAAAAATCAGAAAATCAAATTCAGAAACTGAAATAAATAAATTCTTTTATTAAATCTAAAACAAAAAAGGAAAACAAAAGAAAACAAAGAGGCCTGTTTGAATTTCACTGTTTCCGGTGATGCTCCAGACTGGATTGGAATTTCCTGCTTCATCTGCTTCTTCCACGATCTAACAAGTAATAATACGATGCAGAAGGCTTGTTCATATTAAGAATATCTTGTAGTTAATATATATTACGTTGGTCTAGGAAAGCAAAATGTCAACTCCACTGTTTGTGATCACGTCTTTATAGGCTTAGAAGTAGGATTGATTTGTGTAATTATAGCAATATATATCATGTGTTAAGACATTTTTGTAATTTCCTATCAAATTGGATAATATTTAATTGCATTTTTTGGTTTTTAAATAACTTTTCGGTATTTCTACAATATTAAAAAAAAACACACACACACACAAATTTCAAATTTCCCGTAAAGGTATCCCAGGATGTTTTGGGTTAGTTTTCGAGTCTAAGAAATTCATAAAGTGAGTTTTCCATGTTTCTAGATTTATTACATTAGTACTAAATTAAAGTTTAACTCCAGAAATAGAATTAAGGTATTCTGAATTCGAATTCAAGTTAATTTTTATGCTTTAGACGTCACATGAGGGAGATACTTCAAGTTTTTGTGTCTTAGGTCTCATGCTCAGTGTTCAGGATTGCATGATAATCGCTTGAAAAATGAATTAAGACATTCTGAAACCATTTTTGAGTGAATTTTCGTGCAACGAACTTGTCATAAAGGAGATACATGAGGTTCTTGTGTTTCGGGTGGTTGGTTCAGTGTTCGGCAACACACGATAGTTACTTTAATGAGGTTTTTCCTTTACAAAAGTCTCAAATGAAGTTTTCAAATAATGTCTTCTACACGAGTGTGTGACAATGAGATGTGCATTTGAATTTTTGCATTTATTAATATTACATTATCACATACCATATGCCCATAAAGAATGTGGGGATAATATAAATATATATCCCTTGCGTTTGTGAATTTTTTGAGTGATGATGAGGATGTAATCACCACAGTGGCCTTTCGAATCAGTATTTTGAATTGTTTTACTTACACGTTAGGGGATGTCTTTGGTTTTATGTTTGATTATTCTGCCCACAGGTGTTAGCCTTATATGAGATTTTGAAATGTGTATAAGGGCATTGAATAAAGAAAAGTCGTTGCTTAAATGATCTATTTTCTCACAGGTGGTAGTGTCATGAAAGTTGATGGTTTGTACTCTGATCGTCTTTGTTTGGAGATCTAGTTGCATATATTATGTATTTAACCCACAGATGTTTCATAATATGTGTGACTGGATTTTCACTAAAGAACTATTTAATGGCTTTGAGTATCATTGTTGTCCTTCATTTGTGATAATTTAAACATTATCATTTTGAAGTCACCTTTTTAGTCAACAAATCAATGTCACCACTGAAACCTTGCCCGGTTTAAAAATGACGAAGTGGACAGAGGATGTATTTAACACTATGGAGATAGCTGAGGTTAATATGGTCATACGAATGAATATGTCATCTCTACCTATATCTGTGGGCTCGAGAGTTCATAAAGTAGCCTATGATGCCTGGGATCGGTTTAACAGATTATATCTGATGACCATTAAGAGATCTATACTTGACCATCTGTTAAGTGGACTTCCGGATATAGACATAGCGAAGGAGTTTCTTGTTAATGTCTTCCAGAGGTACACAATCTCACCTAATATCGAGACAAATGTCTTGATGAAAGAATTATTCTTCAGGAATATATACAGGAGAAGAGGGAGTAATGAAGTATATATCGAAAATGATTCATCTTCACAGTACACTGAAGATATTGAATATTCCTTTTCTTGATGTTTTCATTATTGACCAGGCTTCGAATACACTAGCTCTAGAGTTTATTAATCTAGTGATGACATATTACTCGCTGGATGATGAATGAGACTTTAACGTTTTGATAGCCCATTGTGTTGTTGAAGAGGAGAAACTCAAGTTTGTTACTCCTACAGCCCTTGAAGCAACTAAAGGGAAGACAAAGATGAAGCTCGCTAAGTTCAAAAGTAGAAAGTTCAAATCTTCTCCACATGCTGACGTTAGTCAATCCAGTGCTGGTAAAGGTCCTAGGGATATAAAGAAACTAGTAGTATGAGGTTTAAAAGAAAAGACCAAGACCATCAAATAACTCCTTGGCTTATCAATGTATGAATCTAATTTGTGATAGTCACGTTAAGTATTTGGTAACTATATAGTGGAATATCTGATCAAGGTACTTCCACAATGCAGTGGTTCATATCCAGGATAAAGCCAAATTAAATGGAAGAAGGAACTGATGGTTGACAACAATGAAGAAGCAGAAGTAATATCTATGGGGAATGTATATATCAAACCTTGTAGTAAGGTTCATTTTGGTTTTTTATACGACACATTTTACATATGATCTTTATATCAATTTGGGACAAAGAAGGTTGACGTTTTGTATTTAATGCTTCTGTTGAACAGTTGTTGTTTAATGTAAAACATAACGGTACAACTTTCTTGTCATACGGTTTGTATAAAATATGTCTTACCCCAAATCAAATATATTCTTCTTTGTATCTTGCTAAACAATTCATGAAATGAAAAACCTTGATGAATGAGAAGTCATACATGGTGTGACATAAAAGTTTAAGTCACATTTTCAAAGTTAGGGCTGAGAGATTGATTAAAAAAAGGATTTCTCAATTTTATATTATGATGAGCTGGGAACATATGCTGCCTGTTGTAGGGGTAAGTTGACAAATAAGAAAGAAGGATTAACTCGTGTTTATGACTTAATGAGTCTGATACATACGAATATTAGAAGACCTTATACAGTTGCATTTTAGCATCTCGTTACCAACTTAAGGTTAAAATAGTAAATATGAGTGATTATTTCAGAGATTAAGAAATGCATTCATGCTCATGCATTATATGATATGCACATACACGTGAATATTAAACTTTTGCACATGAAACTAACTGTACATGCATTCATGGTTAATTTCCAGTATAATTAAATTGTGATGTGATGTTATGAGAATTGTGAATTTGTTGTATTAAAAATTTAATTGGTGAGTGTATTTGTTAATTTTGAAGTTTGGTGGACTTTATGAATGATTTCTGAAAATGTTGGATATTATTGTACTAGGAAAAATGTCACTTAGCAAGTAAATTGAAATATGGAAAATAGAAATGAGTGTAATGATATTGAAGAAAAATTTGGGAGTCGAATTCTGAATTTTTGAGATAATGATTGTGAAAATTATAGACAAATTAGAGATAATTGAAATGAGAGGATGAAAGTTAGGAAACTAGTACATTAAAGACTAGTTAGTTAGGGAAATTAGCTAAGAGCTTAAGAAGTGGACAAGTGTCCAAGTTTTAAATTAAAATTTCTTAATCTTGAAAGACCAAGTATGATACTCTTATCTTCATCTTCCTCGTAGCTTCTTTCTCAATTTTTCATTTACAGAGAGTTTTCTATCAAGCATTCCCCTAAGTCACACCTTGTTATCTTTCCATTTCCACTTTGTTGTTTCATTCCATTTTCATTAAGAAAAACCGGAGCTTGCCAACTTTTATAAGGTATACATGAGTTGCATGAAAATTAGGGATTCTTGGGGTTTCAACAAATTTTGAGTTTTGTTACGTAAGTATTTTGTTAATCCTTTAGAATTATTGGTTTAGCAAAAATGGTGATTTACTGACATTACATATTCATGAGGGAAAAAAATAGACATTTTCATGCATACCGTGTATATGGGTGGAATATATTGATATTTGTTTGTGTGTTTTGATGATAAAAATGTTATAAGATATAATAGAAATGATTTGGAGTTGAAAGATCAAGGAAAACGTGTATGAAATTAGTGCAGAAATTCATAAAAAGATGATAATTATATATGCTCTATTTTACGGTGGATATACGTAGGTGTGAATCACTGGATTATTTAGCCAATTCAAAATACAATTGTTCTTTATTGTTTCCACAACTTTTAATTAAGTGCTATCTCTTGGTTGAGAAGGACTTATTTTATATTCCTAAGAACTTAGATAAAAGAGAAGAAAAAAACATTTGGAAGTACTTACTACTTAGGGCCGTAACTCTGTGTCTTGTTAACTTGAAAGCACTTATCAACCCATTTTCCAGTAGTTTGGGACATTTTCAAATATAAACGTACTCGAGGTTTGTTTACAGTTGGGGCTTACCAAGGCCCAACCGTAAACAATCATGTAATTTGTAACGAAGCTTAGTTTGATTGTATATGTAAACGACGAGAACAAATCAAAGTTAGACACATCATTATCAACAATAGTTACGTTACACCTAAATGAAAGGGAAAAATAAAAATACGGATAATAATGAGGCAATTCTGCTAATTTTTTAAAATTAAAATTATAAAATAACTTCTTTTTTAGCTGAGTCTGAGGTCTACCTGAAACTCAAATTTTTAAATAATCATTTAATTTTATAGCACTAATTCTCACTTATATTTAAGAAGAATAAATTAATGCTTTATTGTTTTCTTTATTTTAGAAAAATATCACATGAATATCATTTATTAAATGATTATATTGGCATTACATAATATGTTTTAATTAAAAATTAAAAATTAAAATTTTATTACTACTTTTAATTATTCCGTCTACTATTATAAAATTGAATAAAGTTTAAATTTTTATTATAATTTTATCCTTTAAAATGTGTATGAATTAGCCAATTGTGGTTAATGAAAATTTTCTATAGTTACTAAAAATGTTTGCATCTTAAGAAACCCTATGATATTGTTATAATGAGAGCAACTAATATAAGATGCTAAAGAAACAATAATGGGGTCAAATGTGTTTAGTGGGAACACAAAGTCTGCGAATTCATCATGACAAAGTGCACATGTACATATTGTGAACTCTCGAGGTCGTGGGGGCAAATAAATGATTGATGCCAGAGTTAAGTTAAACTAATATCTATAGTTCATACGGACCTTGGGAAAGACACAATCAAAATATGAATACATGTGAACCCCATAATAACAATTCATTCTAATCCAATACCTCTTGATCCAGTCCCATTGACGCCCATGCTTCGCTAAAGGCAAGGCAAATTATATAAATCAGTCTTAAGAGTTTAGTGATTTTGTCAAGGCTTACCTAATGCAGAGTATTCGGTTGGTATGATTTGTAAGCTATTGTGTTAATCTGAAAGTTTACCCGGTATGCATCCAAAATATAGTGACTAAGGATTTTTCTGTTTTTTTTATAAAAAAGTTTAATGATTTAGAAATATTCTCTTTACTAATAAGGGGTTTTAAAATTTTAAATTGAAAATTTTAAAAATTCAAAACTTCATATTAGAAATATAAAATTATTTTGTAACAAATGATTATCTAATATGAGATTATTATTTGATTTTGATTTATTAAATAATCTGTTAAAAATACATATTTAACAAATACTATGCCTTCTAAAAAAATTATCTTAATGAAAAGAAATATACATTAATATAAAAATAAAGCAATGACATAATTTGTATTAAATTGAAACCATATGTTTTTAGTTCATTTATTTAACATATATGTTTGTCACTATCCAAAAGTATAAATATGTTTTTGAAAATAGAGGGATGTCTTCTTCTTTTTTTTCTTTCAAAAAGCTATTTAATAAATCAACTAATGTCAAAAGAATCCTTTTTAATTTTATTAAAATTGAACGATTAATTAATATTTTTTACTAAAAAAGAGAAATCCGTAGTCGCTATATTTTGGATGTGTACTGGGTAAATTTTTGGATTAATGCAATAACCTGTAAATCACGTCAGTCGGGTATTTTGCACTAGACAAGCTTTATATGATAGGTCGATCAAGAGAGCGTAAATAGGGGAATTCGATCATAGGACTTTTTAGCCCCATATTTTCCCACTTCATCAATTCGACCACTCCTTAGGATGCTTAATTAATAAATTGATCGATCTTTAATAATAATAATTATTAAAATAAATCAAAAAGTTAAAAATAAAATTAAAATTTTAAAGAATTTAAGATTAAGGAAATTACGGGTTATACTTTTTGCATCTTTTTCAAAAAGGATTTTAAATTCCAAATCAGTCCAAAATTTATCCGTCCATCAAACATCAAATTTCTTTCATTTTCTACACTTCCCATCAGACCAGACATTTATAGAATATAATATAATAATAAATCAGTCGCGACAGAGCTAAGGAAATAGGTGATACACTCGAGAGCCACGTGGCAAAAATCGAGTGGCAAATAAGAAGGAGACAGGCGGTCAAAGTTTGAAAAGCAGCTTAGGATAAGGCCCCCCCACCGTAGACCATACCACATACTATCTACAAGTACAAAGCAAAACACACACATCACCGGTCATGGTCAAACCACTTAGCTAATAATTTAGTTATTGTAGACTATTATGACAACTGGGCCCCGTCCCCGGTATCAGATCCTGATATTATTATATTGACCAAATAAATAAATTTATTTTTATATAACATAAATATAAACGTTAAGAACAATGAGTAAACCTACGGCATAGGTGAGTTGATAAAGGGCTTTTTTGGCTTAAATGAGATTACGGGTTCAAATCGTATTCATATATGCAGCCGTTTAAAATTTAGAGTCAGAGTTTTGTCTCTCACAAGGAACTTACCCGGTTCGAACGAGGATTAATCTGAATGTGGATGACTTAAAAGTGCCTTCCCATAGTTAGGATCCTCCTAGAACACCTCGTGGACAAAAAAAAAAAACTAATCATTTTAATCATTTTATTTTAATTTTAATTAATTTTAATATTTAATTATTAAAAATAGATCAATTTATTAATTAATTTACCAATGTTATGAATTAATAAATTTTTATATACTAAAATAAATTAATTAATGTTCATTTAATAATCTTTTAAATTAAACTTCAAATTATTCGATAAATAAGAACAATTACTTTCAATTATATTTTAAAAATTTTAATTTTATTTAATCTTTAGACAATTTTATGATAATACAAACTTTTTAAACTTGTCTTATTAGTTTAACTCCTACTCTGATTTTTAA
>JAOSBK010000206.1:4050913-4067276 GCA_027568895.1 Erythroxylum shatona | reverse complement strand
GATCCTCCTAGAACACCTCGTCGACAAAAAAAAAAAACTAATCATTTTAATTGTTTTATTTTAATTATAATTAATTTTAATGTTTAATTATTAAAAATAGATCAATTTATTAATTAATTTACCAATTTTATGAATTAATAAAATTTTATATACTAAAATAAATAAATAAATATTAATTTAATAATCTTTTAAATTAAACTTCAAATTATTCGATAAATAAAAACAATTACTTTCAATTATATTTTAACATTTTTAATTTTATTTAGTCTTTAACTAATTTTATGATAATACAAACCTTTTAAACTTGTCTTACTAGTTTAACTCCTACTCTGATTTTTAAAATATTAATTGAGACACGTAATTCAATTTAACTTATAGATATAATATTCTATTAATGTCTTTCTAATTTTTATTAATAAATTTATTTATTAAAATTTAATAATTTAAATCTACAGATTTTTAGATTCTATATTTTATAGAAATTTTTGTTAAAATATTGTTATTAGCTTTAAATATATATATTTTTATTTTAGTACGTTGAATATTTAATTTTTAAAAAATTGAGAAATGTCAGTACCCCCGTGGGGGGTTTGTGGACTTTAGTGAAAAATGCAGAGTCTTTTTTTTTTAAAATTCTAACTCAATTATTTATTTAAAACGTTTAAAGCTTCGTGCGGGTTGCGGTTGCTTCTCTTTTGTATCAAAAGACGAGTTTGTCCCTTTCTACGTAACCTGCTCTGACCGTCACTTTTGGTGGATCTAAGAAAAGATTCTTTTGTACCCAATTTGGAGTTTTGACCGTCCAAATGACAATTTTAGACATAAAGCTAAATCGTTCTTTTCTTACTTTCATCTCACTTTATAAAAAGCAAAACCATTTACTTACTTTTTTTTATAACCATTTATTGACTGACATTCTTCTTTAGATTATTTATTATATTTTTTTCAAAAATTACAATTAAAATTTGAAACTTATTTATTCTTTTATAAAATGTGACTTGTTTTTTAATTTAACAAGTCGAGAATCAAATTTGTATTGTATGTAGTTTTTTTTAAAACAATCTTTTTATTAAGTAAGAGTAAGGTTGTGTACTATCAAACCTTTTCAGACTTCACATGAATATTTAAGATCACGATGAAGAATAAGTTGAGAATCAAATTTATAAAGAAAATCACAAATAGAATAAGGAATAACAAATTTTCATTTATTTCAATTATAATGGAATATTAATTTATTATAATTCATATAAAATTAGTGTTTTCAACAAAAATTGGAATAAGTATTTGCAATAGTTGATTAATTTAATTAAAGAGGAAAATAAATGCAAGAATTAGGGGTGCATAAGAGTAATTTCAGGTTCAAAAGCTAACGGTTAACTGAGTGATTAAAGAGAAAAGCTGGAGACTAGGAAACAGGTGATAAGAATGCACGTGCGGTGCGCGGGCCGAGACCGAGAGCCTTGTTGACCGGCTAGAACCGGTCACCGTCTCTTTTCTTTACTTTCTTCAAGGCTCCTTAAAATTAAAATATCGCCAATATTTTTTTTAATTAATAATGTATATATGAATTTTCTTTTTTTTTGTGAATTTTTCTCAGTCTAGACTAGAGAGTAAGGGAAAAAAAAAAAAGATTGTACCTTTGAAAAGAAAAAAAGTAGTAGCAGTAGTGAAGCCTTTAGAGGACATGGCTTTTCTCTTGCTTCTTTTCTCCTTACTCTCTCATGTGGTATGGCCTCTCTTTGATACTTCCTCGTGATTCTTTCTTTCATGTTTTTGTGATCTGGGTCTCTTCCATCTCTCTTAGCAACTGTTTAGCCATTTCTTTTGCTTCAGTTTTTGGGGTTCTTTTCTTTTGTGTATCCTTGTCATTGCTTTGGGTTACTTTTTTTGGTGTGTGTTTCTGCTGTTTGGGAGAGGTTTTATGATTTGACCCCTTTTGAAGCTTGAACAACAAGTGAGAGAAGTTTGATTATGTGTTTATGATGTTTGCTATTATGATAGGTTTGAGTCTTTTGACCATAGAAAGGGATCAGATAAAGCAAAAGGAAAGTAATGCGGAGATGTATGTGAGTGTGTGTTGGTGTGTTGAATAAAGGGAGAATTATTTGTTGCTTGTGATTGCCAATGAGTAAGTGAGAAAGCTTGATTCTTTCTTTCTCTTCTTCCCTTTTTACGTCGCTCATGTGCCACCTAGTTGTAATGTGCCTTAGGAGGTGCTTGTCTCTGCAGTGATTCTTGAGGAGTAGTTTTTTTTTTTTAATAGTGTTTTTTGTGTTACTGGGTTTTGGTTCTACTTTAAGAGGTCCCAAAGATGCCTATGTTTCAGCCTTCAAAGAGGGATGGGGCTGATGGGCAAGTCCTAGATCTGGAAACTGCAGTAAAAGATGGAGTCTTGGGTGGTGTTGGTGGTGGAGTTGTTGGTGCTGATGTGAGTGAGAAGTTGGATCTGAAGAAGATGATTGAGGAGCTTGATTTAGCAGATGTTCCTTCAGTGTTTATTTGTCCTATCTCGTTAGAACCTATGGAAGATCCTGTGACCCTTTGCACTGGTCAAACCTACGAGAGGTCCAACATTCTTAAGTGGTTCAGCTTGGGGCACTATACTTGCCCCACCACAATGCAGGAGCTTTGGGATGATTCAGTTACTCCAAATACGACCCTCTACCATTTGATTTATACTTGGTTTACTCAGAAATACTTGCTCATGAAGAAGAGAGCAGAGGATGTACAGGGCAGGGCAACTGAGCTTATTGAAACGTTGAAGAAAGTGAAAGGGCAGGCTAGGGTCCAGGCATTGAAGGAGCTCCGACTGGTTGTAGCAACTCATGCCACTGCTAGAAAAGCAATTATTGATGAAGGTGGAGTTGCGTTGATTTCATCTTTACTAGGTCCATTCACGAGCCATGCTGTTGGGTCTGAGGCAATTGGAATTCTTGTGAATTTGGCTCTTGATTCAGAATCCAAGTCCAATTTGATGGAACCTGCCAAAATCTCACTGGTGGTAGATATATTGAACGAGGGGTCAATTGAAACAAAGATCAACTGTACTAGATTGATCGAGAAATTGATGGAAGAAAAGGATTTTCGAACAGAACTCGTCTCAAGTCATAGTCTACTGGTTGGATTAATGAGGCTTGTAAAGGATAAGAGACAAACCAATGGGGTCCATTTAGGTCTCAGCCTTCTCCGATCAATATGCTTGCTCAGAGAAGTTAGGAGCTTGATGGTGACCATCGGAGCTGTTCCTCAATTGGTAGAATTGTTACCTTCACTTGATCCAGATTGCTTGGAATTGGCACTATTCATATTGGATACTTTGTCTTCACTTCCTGAGGGAAAATTAGCCTTGAAGGATTCTTCGAACACAATCCCAAATATGGTGAGGTTATTGATGAGAGTTTCTGAGAACTGCACGCAACATGCCTTGTCAATTTTGTGGTCTGTGTGCAAGCTTGCCCCTGAGGAATGTTCGTCACTTGCAGTGAATGCGGGTCTTGCAGCAAAATTGCTACTTGTTATTCAGAGTGGTTGTAATCCTCCAGTGAAGCAGCAGGCTGCAGAGCTTTTGAAGCTTTGTAGTCTAAATTACACGGATACAATCTTCATTTCCAAATGCAAGCTAACAAGAACAATGCAATGAAAGGAATGTTTTACTTTGTAACATATAAGTATCTCCTTCGCAGCTGCAGCTAAGGAAATTGGAGAGCTGGCTGGATAGGAATGAGACAGTGGACTTCTCAGGTTCAAGAACTCATGAGATGGAGTATTTGTAAAATGTTCACTTTCCTGTATGATGGAGCATTTCATAACCAGCAATTGATTCAACAAGCTGGAACATTGGTCATATGGATGATCTACACATTCTTGCAATGTTGTTGTGGAACTTTGCCCACTGTTTTGGACAGTACCATGTTCAATGCTTATTGGAATAAACCCCTGTGAAGAAGAAAGTTATGTACAATATTCTTCCCATTGAAATTGTATTGTGGTAAATTTGTTGGATAACTGATTGCTGGAATCAGTGAAAATTGTGCACATGTAGGAGGTTGCAATTGCAAATGTAATGTTGAAGAAAGATACTAATTTGCTCATTTGGTCTTAGGGTCCTCCGATTTTTCTTCTTTGTAGTTTCGAATGTCTCTTAAGTTTCATTTTGGTGGGAGTTTTGCTATTTTACCCAACAATTGTAGAAACTGGAGTGCCTTGGAGGCCTCAAACTGTTAAATTCACATTTGTAGAAAGAAATTAGCCATTTTGTATTTACCCTTTTCTTGTTCTGCAACTTGCTTTTTACCTACTCTATCCTCTAATTTCTGTAATAGTGTATGAAAAATTGAACTTGTCATATGTTATCCATTTCTTGTTGCAAGGTCATCCATTGCAGGTCTTGGCTTCATTACATGTGGTGCTTAGATTTTCTGTACCTATTTTTGGGGGAACTGTTGACACTCAGGTGCAACGTGTGTAGTTGCTTTTATCTTTTTGTGGCAAGAGTTGAGGACAGGACCCATCAAGCCATGCTTAAGTCTCACTCAATCAACTGTTGAATTGAAAAGAAAGAAATGAGAGTTTGAGACTTGAGAGCCATAACTCTGTTCTTTTATCAGACAGCCTTTTCCAATGTGCTTTCCTGCAGATAACGTATGTAACCAAATTCTGCAGTGTTAAGTAACTTCTTTTCCTGGCTACTTATAATTCAGCAATTCAATTTAACAGTTCCAAACCTATATCTAAAAGAACACTCAACATGCTAGTTTTAGGACTCTGATAAGTCTGTGGGAACTTCCTTTTTATACTCTGATAAGTTTTAGAACAGTTCCAAAGCTATAATTTTGGCTTCTTCTGCCTTTATTTTATACTCTTACCTCCCATCTTTGGTCTCCTTACTAAAACTGAAGGAATAGCTTGTAAGTTCTTAGCCTTTTGGCAAAAATATCAAATTAAAAATGGCATCTTTGAACGTTGGTTGAGACCTGAAGCCATGGAAAGAGGTTCTTGCAAGATTAAAGAAGCCGCAGAACACTTCTGATGACTTCTTGAGATGGGTATTCGTTGCACTGCATCTAAAACAAACACTTTATCTATTTTGTCAAACTTAAAATGGCAAAGTAAGAACATTTGGCCCGTGCTTTGGAAAAAGTGAAAAGGATAATAGGATTGCAGGCAAGATTTTCAACCCTCGTAGCATAATTTAGTGCCCAAAAAGCAGAAATTGCATCTCCTTATTCGATAGAGGGAATCCATGACGAAGAAAAACATATGCCCTGTGCATGACAATTGAATGAGACATGAGTGTGAATAAATTGACTTCCTCTTTGTCTTTTGTATGACACTAGACACCATTATTTACATGATAGTCTTATGACTATTTCGGAATTAAATTAATAAAAACTTGGATTATTTGCATGCTAAACTGTTTTAATATAGAGATCAGATCCTCTGTTTCGATTAATCAATTCTTTCCCTATTTTATTAAATCTCGATCATATATTTAATTAAGTGAATCAGGTTGGGTTTGGGACTTCCTCAAAGTAAGATGGTGCTCTAAGTCTCTAATGTGTTCAAACATGATAATTGCATTTAGATAACATGTCTTCACCATTGATTTTAATAATAAGACAGAAGAGAGTGAATCCATACCTGACAAGGCTCGTGATTGGTTCACGTTGTACAGCCTGAGCCCTGAGCCCTTGGTTGACCCACGTGGCACATGACTAACTCGTGTGAGTTGCAATTGCATACGAGCAAGTTGCAGCAACACGACAACAAACACACGAACAACAACTATGCACTTATAATTTTGACTCCTCATCTTCCCTATTATTACACTTGCCTTCAATACTGGGTCATGGTCATAATTAGGATGACAAGGACTCAAGGTTTTAATTATGGCATTTTGATAACTCTATGTCTTATTCAAAATTAATAAACTCAGTTTAAATTACTCAAATTTTAATCTGAATTATATTTTTTCCTTTTAAAATTTTAAATTTTAGATAGAATTTAACCTTGAGTTGACTAACTTAATTCAAAGTATAATTTGAATATTTTAAATATAAATTTCATAATGTTGAGCGAAACATTGTTTTTAAATTTTAAATTAAAAAAGAGAAGAAATTAGGATAAACATAAAATTTGGATTTGGAGGCTCGAGCCAAAAATATTTAAAAATAATTTAATAAATTTGAGATTAAATAAAATTATGAAAAATATGAATATGAATTTATTTAACATTTAAGAAGTTTAAACTATTTTTACTAAAATTTAGAATTTTTAGCTTAAATTTAATTTAAAACTATATATATATAGGTTTATTAAAAAGAGAAATTTCAAACTTTATTCAATTTGGCAATTATAGCTTAAATTAGAGTTAACAAGAAACTTTCTGACCATCAATTTTTTTTTATTTTCTTTCATCTCCATAAACATAAGAACAAAATCCTCATATATTTAGCATGGTGGCTATCACCTTAACGTTGCCAAATGAGTTGTCGTACACCAAAACACCTCTGATCACAATCATAGCCCAAAGGGCAGTTATGTAAATCCCTCGAGTGAGTGAAGACAAAGATGAAATAAATCTGTAGTTTTTAGTTTGACATTTCATCGAAGCGTTAAAAGAAGAATAAAATGGTGAATATATAAAAAGGCTCATTGATTCTTACAACCTTAAATTAGAGTTAACAAGAAACATAAAACTAAGATTTCTCAATAAGCAACTAATTTAAAAGGAAAGCTTAGGGCTCGTTTGGTTTACTTATGATTTTTATTGTAGTTTTTAGTTTTTGGATTTTGGATTTTGGATTTTGTTTTTATTTTTGCTGTTTGGTTAAAATTTGTAATATAAAAACTAAAAACAAAAATCTATTTGGTTGAAATTTGTAATAAAGAACTAAAAATAAAAACATGTTTGATTTTATCATCATGTTTCTATTTTTGTAATTATATCCTTATGTTAATAATTTTAACATGATACATTATATTTTTACATTAATTAATTATCATTATAGATAAAATTAAAATATATGTAAATTAAATATAATTTAAATTTTACATATTAATTATAGTCACTCTAATCAATAAAAGATGCCTAATTCTTGAAAACATAATATAATATCGTTTACTACT
Source organism: Erythroxylum shatona (assembly GCA_027568895.1). Lineage (NCBI taxonomy): Eukaryota > Viridiplantae > Streptophyta > Magnoliopsida > Malpighiales > Erythroxylaceae > Erythroxylum > Erythroxylum shatona. The sequence goes on along the minus strand of JAOSBK010000206.1, from coordinate 4,060,148 downwards.
CATTTTGAATAAATTTTATTGGTAATTAAATCACACTCAAATCTGGCCAGAAAAGTGGCGTGCATCTACATTAATAGAATTACAGTGAGTGCAAAACACATTGCCTCTGCTACTCCATGCTTGTTGCTTTATTCCTTAGATATAAAAACCATTTCTTGTGCTCCAAACTTCGAAGCATCATCTTTCAAGCATTCTCAACACAATATCCATATTTGTTAAAGTGAAATACCTTTCTCTCTCTCATGGCAACACTCCTCGTACCATTCTCACAACCTCCTGCAATCAAATCATCTCCAATCAACCATGTACGTTGATACAAAGGTCACCTTGAGACTTGAACTTTCATCAAAATTGAATTGGAATTAATTAACACCATTAGAGAATCGAGGTATTAAAATATACATTTTGACTAGAAAAATTATCATGTGGCAAGGCAGGTTGATACATGAAAATTGGAATGACTATGTCTATGAGTTAGCGACATTTGGCATAGCTGATGCATTGACATTTGGCAGCATCAGTTGAGTGACAAATGACTTAATAGAATTGTGACATTTGGTAGCTTAAATGGAGGACAAGTGGCTCATTTCTATGAGTGACATGTGGGTTATTCCATTAAAAGACATGCGGTTTATGTCTTTGTGTGATAAGTGTCCCTAGAGTCAGGACACTCATCTTACACATGGTATGGCCTTATGCATTGCCTAATTTCTATTGTAATTCATCCTTCTCTTTGCTGATTCACCACTGAAATCATCCCCTCTCCTTGCTCTGAATTTTACTTCAATTTTGATATGCTATCACACTAAACTCCTTGCCATATATTGCATCAAGAAGCTATCTCAAGCTATCTTTTATGCTGTTGTCTTTTAGGTGTTAAGCTCATCCTATACCTACCTAGATTTCATAAGTGTATTGGTTGCGTGAAGGGCTGGTTTCGTTAGTTCTTTGAAGAAGGAACTTGAAGGTAATTAGGTAAGGAAATGCTAAACTTGATTTCAAGTTATAATATGAAATGTTTGATACTTGAATTGAATAGAATATGTGTTAAGATGATGATAAATGAATGCTGAAGAAGTGATCCTTGTATGATAAATCTAATTTGGTTTTGATGTGCATAAGATATTAATTTGTAAATTACTTAATGAATGATTTTTGAATTAGTTTTGGACATGAATTTGATGTGGAATTAAGGCATGAGTAAGGTGGAATTGAAGTGGAATTGACGAACTATGGTGAATGGGTGTTAAAGGTGTATAAAGGAGTTAAGTTTTGGAAACAGTTTGAAGGTTGTGGGTGAGTGAACCGAAGGTTCACAGATCCCATGATCTTGGGAATTATAGGGCATATTCCCACAGTCTTGGAAAAGGATTAGGAAAGTGAAAAACTTGGTTTTGTGCAATTGTTGACATATATAACATTAGAGCAATTAATAATGGTTTAATTGAACTTAATTAAGGTTGAAAATGAACCTAGATGATGTTAGATTAATTGAATAGTTATAGAATATTAATTGAGGTAATAACTTAAAGAATGTATGATCAATTAGTAACATGTCTTAAAATGTATGGCATGTTCAAGATGAATGTGTTCTTAAGAATACAAATGTGTTCCAAGGGTTTTACGTGATGAGAGTTGGATGTGGATGTTTGTGATTTTGGAATTTCTATGATGTTTTGTAATATGTAATGATTTAATGTGTCATTGATATATTGATGCAAATGCCTATATTTATAAGGCATATTGAGTTTGATCAAAAGGAAGTGAATATGTTCAATTTGAGAAAAAGGATATAAAGACATATGTTATACACTACATTATTTGCTTGTGATTATGAAATCTAAAATAGATTGTTTTAAAACTATTAAGTCCTAGTCGTGGGTAAATAGGTATACCTAAAAGGATTTGCAGCTGCTCTTGTGACACTAAGGTGTCTCTTGATATTAACACTTCGGTGTCTCCTGATATTGATACTTCTGTGTCTTATGATATTTGACACAATAGTGTCTTTTGATACCGAGACGCAAGTTTTTTTTATGTTTTGTGATACCAATCATAGTATCTTCTGTTATATTCTTGTTACCTACGTCTGTAAAAAGGATTAGCAGTCTAACTTGATTTGTATTTTGATACAAGTTTGATTCAGTCATAAACAAGTTCTGATCTAAAATAAGATAAATTCTGATATGATACAAGATGAATTTTGATCTGATACAAGTTTTGATATATTTTGGTATAATTATGTTTTGTTTTGATACTTGTGCATTCTGTTCTGAAGCAATGACATTCTATTATGATATTTATATGTTTTGTTCTGTATTGATGAATCATAAACTGTTCCGAGACATTTAATGTTAAGGTTTCTTTTGAATATGAATAACTAAAGACTAGTTATGATATGATTAGATTATGAACATATGAATGTTAAATGATTATTAGAAACAGTCACCATTATGTATCTTGTTTAGTCATTCCTCACTAAGCTTTATGCTTAGTACGGTGGTTTACCTCCATGTAGGTTCTAATATGAAGGTTTAAAGACTGGGATAAAGACAATCGCAATGGTCAAGCGGATTGTGTTTTGTTCTGGAAATATTCAGTTTGTTTTTTTAGTTGTATTTAAGGTAATGAGACATACTAAAATTTGTATTTTGTGTGCGTATGGTTTGTAATAACTATATCACAGGTCAAAAGTGGATTTATGGTATGTATTTTGACAAGTTTAATATGTATGATGTATATTATGTTTTGTTTATAAAATAACTCCTAATGGATTGTAGTGTTAGTTTGCTTGAGTTTTTGGGAATGCATATAAGGGATTGTTTGGTATGTTTTGGATTATTTTGGTTCTGTTTTGTAAAGAATCTTCAGATGTTGAATCCCACTGCAACTCTAACTCCTAGTTGTCGCCACATCATCCAAGATCTCTCCACGATCTCTGTCCGCTAATGATATAGTGTGATCTTGCCGAAGTCTACATAGCACACTAGCCTAATCCACTGCTTCCCACAACAAGTCCGCTAGTCATGATCCATTAATCCGAGCAGGGGCCAAGTCCTTCGTCCATCAAGTCCTTTGCCTAGGTCGAGTCAGTCTCCACAAAGTCTAAGACTTTATCAAAATTCATACCAAGTCCGATTTCACTTGCCTTAGTATTTAAGCATGCCTCCCTCATATGTGTAATTCAGCTAACCTTCCACCGAAGGTGCATCATAAAGGTCACTGAAAAGTACTCCGAAGTTTAAGGGTCTAACAAATCACCCCACCAGATGGATTCGACGCCCTCATCAAATTAGTCTATTGACGCTCCTCCACTATTGGTTTTTTCGAAGACTCCTTAGTTAGCTTTTGAAGATGATAGCAAGTCTTCATATCGATTGGCACTTCATCCATGTACCATTGTCCCAATCCATCGGGGTTGTCTTTGTTTCCACTTGGATTTGCCTTCTCAAGGATCATCACGTCCACCAAAGACATGTTGAGAAGAGCTCCATCCGCTGAGCTTTTCCTGTCACTTTGATCCTTCGCGATCATGGCAATGATATGCTCCTTACCCACCTTCTATTTTAGGCTTTCTCAAGCATAGTTTGGTTCCTTTTCAATGATCATAGCCAACATTTATGCTACCGGTGTTGTAGTCTCCTTCGTCCCACCAACGATTCTACAACAATTAGCAAAGAAGGATTTTTCATCATACATAACCATCATAGCTCAACACTATCTTTGTTGTCTTAAGGAAGTCGATCTTCAATATCATTTCAAAATCCTCAAGTTCTACAACCATGCAATTCATCTTGGCACGCCAACTTCCTGTGCTTACTGGGACATTGTAAGTAACTCCTATCACCGCTTGTGCCTTACTCGTAGGGGTTTTTAAGTTTGTCGGAGTCTTGGACACTCTAAGCCACAACTTGCGCACCATCCTTTCCGCCACGAAAGAATGTGTCACACCCATATCTATTATCGTGGTCACCTCTATCCTATTATCCTGTATTCTCACATACATTAGATCATTATAAGGATTAGGTTATTTACTAACCGCATTTAACAACATAATTAGATTAGGTTATTTACTAACCGCATTCAACAACACAATTAGATTTAGCATCGCATCATCTAAAGATTCTCTCTCTTATTCGACTATCAGGGTGTTTAGCTTCTCTTTCCTCACATTCCCTTACATAATGTGATCCACCGCACAGGTAACAAGCAATCTTGCTCATTTTGGAGGACGTCTCCCCACTCTCGGAGCCACCAATTTGCTTGCTTTTTTCCTTGAAGTATTCCTTCTTGGAATCCTTCTTCTTCTTCCCCTCGGTACTCTCTTGTTGAGCATGACTTTTGCCCTTTACAAAATTGGAGGAGCTTGCTTTAGTTTCCTTTATCGCTCGAAAGTCCACCAAAGCATCAACGATCGTGATTGCACCAACCACGTCCTTCACATTTTGCCTCCGCAACTCCATTTTCACTTATGGTTGTAACCTAGACAAAAAGTTTATGAGCTTATCCTCATCTGACATGTTTTCAATATCAAGTAATAGAGAACTAAAAGACTAAACATAGTATCTTACCAAACCTTCTTGTTTCAGTTTTTTCAAGGCATCCCTCGCAAGCCACGAAGTATTCAACGGAAAAAGTTGATCCTTCAACTCCATCGTCTCGAGCTCCCACATATCTATAGGAGTTTCACCCACACTAATCTCCTTAGAGATCCTCGTCCTCCACCAGATTTTGGCATACCCATCTAAGTACATGGTCGTTATATTGACCTTCTTAGTATCGGGCACCTTAGTAGTCGCAATATATCCCATAAGAAATTCTCAAACACCTTGGCGTCCTGCATACCTTCGAACACCATAGGTTCATGTACCTTCACCGCTGAACATTTTGGTGATGAGCTTTCCGCATTATCAATATCTGTTGCAATGATATGCCTCAGCATTGTGATCCTGAACTGGGCCTCCTCGTGTGTCTTTAACAAATCCGTCATTTGTTGTTATAACTGCCGAATCTGATCCTTTATCGCCTCGAATCACGATTGATAGGATGGGACCTCCTCCTGTCCCATAGGAATCAGTCCAATGAGTGCCTCCACCTTAATCACTAATTATGTCAAGTTGCCTACTGTCATCTCGAGATTTGACTATAATACTAGTTGATACAAAGGTCACCTTGGGACTCGAGCTTTCATCGAAGTGGATCACCAACACTCTTTGCATGACAGTCTCACTTAGGTTTGCTTAAGCAAGACTTCAGCCTTCAACGACCCTCGAACTGTTTACCTCGCATACTCAATGAAATAATGCTACAAAAGCAATAAGAAAATAAAGGCAACAAGGAAACAAGAGAAATACGGTAAAACCAACCTTTATATTACTTTTCCTCAAAAGAATACAAGGAATGCTCTCTCTGACTGAATGAGGAGAGTAAAGTTCGAATGAGCTATAGATAGGTACTCTAACTTGAAAGTTAAGTTACATTCAGAATCCTACTTAGACTGAACTACCTAAGATCGTGCTAAGATCACGTCTATCTCTATTAGATTACGTCACATGAACCAATTGGATGACACCCCATCCAAATAGGACTCTAACTGATAAGATAGAATCTACAAGATAACAAAAAGATAGAGTTTACATTCAAATAGGAAACCAGCATCCTTATCCTTAAAGATCTCTACTATCTTCAGATGTTGAGTCTCACTGCAATTGTAACTCCTAGTTGTCGTCACATCATCTAAGATCTCCCCACGATCTCATCTGCTGATGATGCAGTGTGATCATATTGAAGTCTATATAGCACACTAGCTTGATCCAATACTTCCCACAATAAGTCTGCTAGTCGTGGTCCATTCATTCGAGCGTAGGCCAAGTCCTTAGCTTAGATCGAGTCAATCTCCACAAATTCTAAGACTCTACCAAAATTTGTACTAAGTCCGATCTCACTCGCCTATGTTTACGTTAGTATTTTTGCATGCCTCCCTCATGCATGTAATCCATCTAACCTTCCACCTAAGGCACATCGTGAAGGTCACTGAGAAATGCTCTAAAGTTTAAGGGTCTAACATATGCCATGCCCCCTTGTGTCTTCTCTAAAACCTAGTTTTGTGTGATCCAAAGCACGTCGTGTTAAAGTCCAAAGCAGCAATCTGGTAGGGTCTTTAGATATTGATCTATCATGGTTTCATCCTTCTAATCAATTTCGCTTTGATGTTAGATTTCATAAGCAACAGATACGAAAACAAACCTGAAAAATTGCAAATTGTAGAAGGCTCGGTAAAAAACATAGACGACAACATATAGGAGAGAAACCTACTTTCAAAACTTTTTGTAAAAAAATGTTTTAGAATACACAAAACCTATTGTGAAATATTAGGGAAATGACTTTTTTCTGTTTTCGTGAAACTTTTGTGATTTTTTTAAAAACAACATAATGCAACAATAAGGAACCAAACGTGTTTTAAGAGGATGTTTCCTTTTTTATAAAAACCACATAAAGAAATGAAAACCAAAACAAAAACAAACACCCCAACATATGTCCTAAAAGTATTATAACATGTTTAGGGTGTACTATAAAGTGAACATAATGCATTAAGTGCACCTAAGTATAGTAAGAGACGTAATGGCACTTAATATGACAGATACAGATAAATGAGTAATTTGTTCATTTTGCCGTGAACATACATACTTAGATGTGAAATATGAACATAAATTTTTGATATGTTTGCTTTGATTTATGAACTTGATGTGAGGGGAATTGATAGAGGAAGTGTTCTATTTGCTTATGAGATGTTTTTAGTTAAAATTAGATGTGTTTTTGTGTTGATCTTACATGATAAGGTCGAAGTTAGTTGATTCAGAATGGGAACTTCACTGAATGGATAGGTTCCACTAGAAAAACTTTTGTAATTTGACCATATCTTGGCTATTAGACCTCTAAATTGAATATTTTCTATTGGAGATTAAACTAGAGATATAGGTCTAAAACTTTTATGAAATAATCGAAATCTAGTTCTGCCTCTAACAGGCTATTTGGAAGAGGGTGAATTGAATTCAATCTTGTAATTGAATTCAATTCACCTGTTTGGAACCCAAAAAAAGTAATGAATTAAATTCCCACGTGAATTGAATTCCCGCTCCCTTTGTAAATTCAATTCACGTGAATTGAACCCAACGGTTGCATATCTTCTTTTTTAAAGTTGTGACCCAATAATACGTGAATTGAACCCAACGGTTGCATATCTTCTTTTTTAAAGTTGTGACCCAATAATACCCACACAACGTCCAGGCAACAACACCTCTGCTTCCTTGAGCTGATCAGCCTTCTTGGAGGCCTCGAGAGCGAGTTCTTTGGACTTTTTAGTGGTCTGGGAGACGAGATCGGTGATGTTGTTGGAGGAGGTTAGAGACTGGGATCTCTTGGCGGCTTCTTCAGCGAAGAGCTGAGCCCTCTTCCAGATGTCTTCCATTTTTTCTGCTCCCTGTTGGCTGTTTCAGGTGTGCTGTAGATATCGTTGGAGCAGAATCTATTTTTGTGTTTTGAATGTTGGAATAAGCTGCTGAAAAACGTTGTGTTATACAAATTCTGGAACTCTCTTTGAGTTTTGTATTCGTTTTGAATAAGATTTTGAAAAACAAGAAGGAAAACATGAAAAATAGTGTTATTATGGTTATCGTGTTTCTGGAAAACTTGGGCTGTGCTTTGTCTACTGTGTATTGGTTGTATTGTGGCTGGATTTTTGAAAAATCACCAGCGGCGGTTTGAAGGATGGGCGTTAGTAACAACCATACGCAGAAGCAACAAAAACAAGTTTGCTAGAGAGGATGCCATACGCCAGACGCCCATATTTTTTTTCTTCTTTTAAAAATGTTCTAAGCCGTTTTAATTAAAAATTTTAATTAAAAATTAAGAACTTTTAAATCTTGATAAATTTAGAAAAGAGTTTTCTAATTGTTTTCAAAGGTTGATTTTATCAGGATTGTTTTAGAATCAAGTTTAATTTTTTTCAAGAGTTTAATTATTAAATTATATTAATTATCAATTCAATTCCAAACCTAAGGCAATTATTTTTCTTAATATGATTACGATTAATAATATATTGATTCCTAATTAATTTTAGGAAAGTGGTTTCTAAAATAAGAATTAATTGGTTTCAATTTGATTGAAATTAATTAATTAGAATTCTTAAAATTAAGAAAATTATTTTTCAATAATTAAAAAAAATGTTTATTAATTAAATATATTTATTTCAATAATTAATTCAGTCTAGCCTGATATCATTTGCAATCAATTTTTTCTTTTCATTTTAATAATAAATTTTTTTGATGATATTACTTATAATGAAATTGATTTTTATAAGTTGCTCTATGTAAGTGTGAATGTTTATTAGTTAATAACATTATTTTTTAGTCAAGGGTAAATGTGTCATATGAAATAATTGAATTCAATTATAATATTATTGAATTTGTTCCAAACATTGTAATTGAATTCAATTCTAATATTATTGGATTTGTTCCAAATAATGTAAATTCAATTCAATTCAATCTCATTAATGTAATTGAATTCAATTCGTTAATGAATTCAATTCGATGGTTTCCAAACATGCTAGAAATAGTGACCCAGACTGAAATGTGGAAATGAACAATCTAGTTGGCGAAATATAAATTTCATTAACTAGAATCATCCAAATTTTCGTAAGAGATTTTATTCTCTCTTTTCACTATCATTTTTTGCATGAATAGAACTTTTTATTTTTTTTATAATTAAAATTATATTAATCATTAATTCTTTTTATTAACTATCATTTGTAAGTGTTCTTGCTCCACCTAAAAGTTAATTTCTTCTCTTAAGAATAGAACTAAATGTATCAAGATGAATTCTTCCATCTCCAAGTTCTTTTAGTTTGATTTTCTATCTGTTTAAGTTTTTGTGTAACACCCTACTTCCGCAAGACACGTGTCTGACATTTTGGGTGATATCTGAGTTCATGCCCTGCAAGAGTGACATGCTAAAGCACTCACTCATTCAAAAGTCGGTATATTTTTTTAATCAATAACAAATTTTGCGGATATCGATATTCAGATCGGGCCCATTTTTATTCATAAACATTTTTAATCAATAGAATTTTCAATAGCCAATTGGCCCCTTTCACAAACACGTAACACTTTAGTCATAATGTCTTTACATTCCACCATAAAAGCCTTTGTATACACATTGAACAAAATTTCAGAATACA
>JAOSBK010000206.1:4035178-4050813 GCA_027568895.1 Erythroxylum shatona | reverse complement strand
TTTGTTCCAAACAGTGTAATTGAATTTAATTCTCATATTACTGGATTTGTTCCAAACAGTGTAAATAGAATTCAATTCAATCTCATTAATGTAATTGAATTCAGTTCGTTAATGAATTCAATTCGCTGTGTTCCAAACAGTTGTAAGAGTTTTGAATTCTATTTTGAAGTTGAGTTTTGACTACTGTCCTTGTTTTCAAACAGCTTTTAGTGTTTGGGTATAAATCCCAGAATAATTAACCAAATTGCGTTAAATTTACTCCATTGGATAATTAAGACATAGGGGAAAGAAATAAACTGATAAGATTATAGGCCAGTGTGGGAATTAAAGAAAGAAGAAGGTCCAATATGCAATTTTCCTAAAGGCAACTCATGGACCAATAAGATTAAAGCATATGTGTCCAATAGAATTATAACACATGGCCCAATATAATTTTAATACATGGTCCAATATAATTTCAACACATGGTTCACATGGTCTAATAAGATTGTGTCATATAGTCCAATGAGATTGAAACATATGTCTAAGACTAGAAAATTCATAAAAAGGCATATGAAAGGGGAGATGGACAACACTTTGATGGCTTAGCTTCAGAATTTTCTCCTCTCCATTTCACCTTCTTCATCCCATCATTTTTCACTTGGTGATTCAAGAAAAGCCAAAGAGGAAGGGAAGGAAAAGCATTAAAAGAACTACTTTGTCAATTTTAACGTTTGGGACTTCACTTAGTTAATTTCTGTATTTGTGTACACTTAAATGTGTACAAAGATTAATTTGGATGTGGAATGGTTGCTGGGATGATGCTTTGGTGCTATTCTGATATTATCTTGTATAGAATTTGTTTAATATGATAAGAGATTATCGTGTAGTGGAATTCTGTCTGGGATTTATTGAACTAGTCAAATTGTTTGGGTTATAAATTAGCCTACAAACCTTTAAATTTGGTGATTTTAGTTGCATATGAAAACTAAGACATAAAACTATAAATATCTAGAAGAGAATCTGACTTAATTCTAGCTTTATGATGTTGTAAATTGGGATAGAAAATTGTGGCCTGATGATACCCCTATTTTTGAGCAGCATGTGATATTTGGTCTATAGCTCATGCGTGAAAAGTTCAAATGGCTTGATCTTTAGTGTTTTGAAAATTAAAGACACAGATGGACAAATGTTTAGAAGATCACGAAACCTAGTTCTAACTATTTCTATACGAATATTAAGGAATAACTAGACTTGTCATGTGATTTGTTTCTGGACCGATAGTTTGCCTATTTTTATACCACTTTAGAGTTTAGCTCAAATTGCATTATTTTGAGTTTGTTTTCATTTTCAATTTTTATTGAATCTTATCTAAAACTTTTTGAATGTGTATGAAACTTTTCAAACACCTAGACATAAATGAAATAGGACTTACCACATGTGAATTGGGAGATTGAACAATGGAATATAAGATTGAGCATAATGGACTTCAAAGAAAATTTACATGTACATAAATGATTTTTATGCATATTCATTACTTATATGTGTATAGTATGGTTATATAAGTATGATTTTGATACTCTTCTAATGGTTATAGACTATGAATTGCATATATGAACGCAAATATAGATTTTATGACTTAAAATGTATATCATATGATTCGTTAATATATGAATTGTGAAATCTGCAAATGGTTAAAGGAAATGTTATAGTTGCTCTATTGTCTTGATTGTGGATAAGGACACAACGCATCTATTATAGTTTGACGCTAATGGTGTCTTCATTTGAGACTATAATGTCTCCATTGTTCGATATCTTCGGGTATCTACAGTTTAATACCTTCGGGTATCTATAATTTGATATCTTTGGGTATTCACAGCACCCGTTATTTACATCCACAAAAAAATATGTAGGTTTAACACAAAGAAACTTAACAGTCATAAATAAGAGATACAATATGACAATATGGATAATTGGTATTGATGAGCATTTGTATTGGTTATAATGATGAATTGTAATAATGTGCAATTATATTAATAATTTGTATAAAAGAGTGTTGAATATCAATATTGGCTTATAATTTTGCATTTTTTGTATATTGATAATACGTTGAAGCATATTGGCATTATGTACTTTGCTTAAGTATGCCATTATTGTTTACATGAGCATTAAATATCAATATTTAGCTCATGAATTTGAATTTATGGTAGATGAGTTGTGATATTTTTGAATGTATGTGCTCAGTGGACGACTGTTGAGAGTGGTCATATAAATTTAGTGTTTTCCCCACTAAGCTTTCAAGCTTAGCCCGAGTGTTAATCCATGTAGGTCTAAGTCATATGAGTGAGGTACATGGAACATCTGCAGGGGCCAAGGCCAACAAATAGAAGAAAAAGTACTTTTAGAATGTGTTTTTAATTACAGATGATTGCACATGTATTGAAGAAAGGAAATTGTATGTTTTGTTTTGAATTACTGTGTAAATGTAAAGATGTATTACTACTATTAAATGATAATGTTAAGCATTGGGGAGTTTTGTAATGTGTATATGTATAGCATTGAATCGAAATGTATGCCGTGAATGTATGTGCAAGAAATTGGTTGCCTTATGTGTGGATAGTTGTAGGGTCCACATAGGCGTGTTACAAGGAGAGTGACTAAAGACTTGTTGAAATTTAGACTTCAAGTTTTGGAGTCGAAGCAAAATTCTTCGAGCTAAAACCCATCTCTATAAATAACCTCCAAAGAAGAGTAAATTGGGATTGGTCGATCCTTGTGCTTCGCCATCTCACTTTCTATGTTTATTTTCACTTTTTTACAAATTCACTCTCTCAACACACCCAATTAAACCAATAAGAAACTAACTTAAACAAAAACTAGAAGAAACTAACACAACTTTACCATTTCACTTCCTTTGTTTACTTTCACTTTTATGTACAAATTTTGAAATTTGATTTTTTTTTGTTTTTAAATTTATGTTTAACGTGTTAGCAACATTTACGGAGATATTAACGTCAAGTTAGATTTTTAAAAAATAAAAGTTCGAGTATTTAATTGTCACTTTTTCAAGTTCAAGCTATAATTACAAAATTAAGTAAAGTTTGAGATTTAAAAAAGATATATAAATATTTCAATTTGAACTCAATTAAATTTTAGTTCAATTGCAGTTATATCTTTTAGCCTTAATCTAAGTTCAATTAAATTGGAAGATTCGTCTACTTTAAACTTTTTTATACATATAAAGATATTTCAAGTTGAACTTAATAAAATTTTAGTTCAATTACTGTATACCTAAAATTTGAATTTTAGCCTTAATTTAAACTTGATTAAATTTTGGTTCAATTAATGTTGTACCTAAATTATGAATTTTTAGCCTTAATCTAAGTTTAATTAATGTGTCACATGTTCTTATTTAGAGAAATATTCTTAATTTTAAAATTTAAAAAACTTAAGTTTTTGACAAATTAAAAGGAGTAGTCATTTAAAATAACTATTTTTAAGAATTTCCACCTTCATCCATCGCTGTGCTTTAATACAAGAATTTCTAGGCAAGGACATCCTGTAAGGTTAAAGAAGGATTCATCTCCCCACTGAAGCGGTTGACACGAATTTTTTTCAACAAGATAAGGGGATGTGAGTAAAATCTAACCTTATAAAGCACTCACAAATGAAACAGGCAGAGTTGGTTACAATATATGGAGTAGTCTGCTGGTTTTTATGACAATGGAGAAGCAAAAGCCTTTTTGAGGCTGAATTTGTTTGGCCGGAAGAGGGTACTAGAGTCGTTATGGATTACGTTGACTGGATAGTCAGGATAAGAGTTATAGAAAGTTGCATGTTTAAGACACAAGGTTTGTTTGTAGACAATTTAGTTGGTTGGAGCAAACCGATAAAGGATTGAGTCAAATTAAATACAGATGGAGCTGTTAAACAAGGGTTTAACATTGCTACTGCTGAAAGATTAATTAGGGACTGCCACGGACAGTGGTGTGGTGGATTTCTATAGAACATTGGATGGGGTTTGCCACTAGCTACCAAACCCTGGGGAGTGCACTCGACGCGGGCCTTACACTGGCATGAACGCTTAGATATCGACGTGTTGTAATTGGAGTAGATTTATTAGAGGTGATTAACATTCTTTTCTCTTCTAATATAGTTTTGTCTGAGGAAAATCTTTTAATAGCAGGTACCAGTGGTTTAATCCATCGAGCATGAGAGGTACATTTTTAGCATGTATACCACAAAGGAAACCAATGTGTTGATAGCCTGACTTCTCTAGCAGTTTTATCCAGCCCAAGCTTGCATATACTTCAGGAGCCTCTGACGGTCGTTATGGAGCTCATCCACCGAGACAAGCATATAATTTTGTATCGCAGAACATTGCACTAGTAGGGTGTTTATAGTTTGAGTTGTGTGGGGTTTGTTTGTTTTATTATTCTTTGTAAGTCAAAAAAAAAAAAAAAAAGAAAAGAAGGATTCATCTGTTAGGTGTCTGACGCTGATCATCAACAATTTTCTTATCGTTAATTCATTTTCTTTAACCTATCGATGAGTAAGACGTAACCTCTAAATCAATTACTAAATCGTCTTAAAGTTCAAGCGTGACACAACACCGACAAGAACAGGCACATCTGGTTTAGACTGGTCAAAGAGATACTCCACGTGTGCGTTACAGGATGATTTAATCTGGCTGAGTAGGAGGATCATATGCCGGCGGCGGCTCTGGTCGGCAACCCCACAAGTTGCGACCTTGTCCTAGTCTGTTCTTCCATGGCAGGCGACGTTATAACTTATAACCCCACCACTCACTGTTCTATCCATAATTAAATAAATCACTGTCAGCACCAAAATTTAGAAAATTTCAATCCCAATAATGGATAGATAAACCTATTTCGACTACATCCTCTCAAAAATGGTCAAATTTTCATGAGTTGAAACTCATGTTGCCGAGATAAGCGCTAGAATTGTCATTGTTCAATTACTTCAGCTCCTGGTTGCTTTGCAGCCCTTTTATTGTCTTTTCCACTGTCGTCTTCTCTATATATACGTGGTAAAGTATTGATCGTATAAAGAAACTATTATGACAATGGAAGCTCATTCTTCAAGTTCTAACTCTTCTTCATCATCGTCCTCTTCAATGTCCGTAGCAGAATACCCACGAGAACAAACAAAGTCCTTCATTTCCTCACTGCATTCGATTCGTAAACCAATGGCTAAACCATGGAAGAAACCTATAGCTCCATTACCACCAACACCGCCCAAAGTGTACAGAGTGGACCCTGTCAACTTCCGGGACCTTGTTCAGAAGCTCACCGGAGCACCGGTCCCCCAACGGCTCCACAGCGTAGCCCCGCCTCCTCTTGATCTTGCCGGGAGACCTGCATTGTTTAGCAGAGAAGTCACTTCGGCAGTGCCACTTCAGCTCCTCAAACCCTCGCCGACCTTATCATCACCATTCACTGCCTTGAACACCGACTTGAACATGTCTGAAACAGTACTGGATGCGAAACACAAGATATTAATGGACAGAGGAGTTGGGTCGAGTTCGTACGAGTTGAAACTGTCACCGTCCTCTCATGGTTGGTGTTCTTTTCCACTACTGAGTCCAGGAACTCTTTCCAGTTTGGAGCAAAGCACAGTTCTTTAGCTCTTCGTTTCATTCCTGCCCTTCAGTTAGATTACATTTTGGCGTCAGCTCTATTATAAATAGGCTGCAAACGGAGGAAAGATTGAAACCTCCTGTTCTTTTCCTTTTCATGATACTATACAGTTGAAGTCATGAATCTTCCCATTCCAGGGTTCTACAGCTTTCAGCCATGAAAGGCAAAGAGAGTAGCTAATCTATAAACTAGTTTAATCCGAAGAGAAGGTGTTGTTTTAAGTTGCAAACTATCATTAGCTTGTAATCGTAGCACTGATCGTTTCTATTTTGTTATTTTACTTTTGATCCTGTCGAAAGTCTTGGGACATTTGCATGTAATTTCATGTATGAGAACCCAAATGCATATTGTACCCATACACTGTTTCATTTCCAAATTACTTTGTTCTCACGAGTTCCCTACCCACTTTAATTTTCTACAGACACTACTCTTAATTACTATGTGTGGAATATTCTAATGTTTGATAAAAATATTTTGAATATTAACTAAATTCATTAAATAAATTTTAATTTATTAATTTTGAATCAATTTAACTTAAATTCACCAAATTTTCTTATTACAAGACCTCATTTTCCAAGTGTTCCTTATTATAATATAGTTTTCTTTTGTAACCTGGTTGGTAGTAAAAAAAAGGTTGAAGACCAAAGATAAATAGAACGGAAGCAATTATCATATTTGTGTCCTGGATTGGACACAGTACTTGAAACTGTTAATCACTTGTTCTTTGAATACAGATTTTATTCAACAATATAGGCAAGGATGCATTACAAAATGAATTTAGTTTATCTTGAGAATGATTGGAAAAATATTTTGATTTGAACTAAAAATCCCTATAAAAGGATTGGAAAAGATAGAAAATGCCCGAGTCTAATAGTAACTTATTCTGTCTATTCGATCAAGATATTCACGCCAACGAATATGTTGTTGCAAATAAGACTTGTTGTTGGATAAGAGATATTCTGATAGTCAAATAAGTTACTGAAAACTTAAGTTCTTCCATGAAACATAATTCTAGTTTGAAGTAATCAAACGTTGTCTGTTTTTAATTAATTCTAACCTTGCTACGAGGACTGATTTCCTAACCTCATAGTTTCATAACTATGTTTCCTATAGTCTTCAAACCACTTTGATGTATATTACATAGTTATATCTTCTTGTTTAGTTGGAGTAGTTAAGGGTAAACTGCTTTTAACTCATAGTACTGAGACTTTTCACCTTCAATGTGTGTTGTCATCATAAATTGACAAATATTGCAGTAAAGTTACCTACTCAAAACCCTAGACCAGAACAAATCCTTCAAAGTCAAATGGAGGACGGCGGTCTATGCATTCTATAATTAACGCCGGCGGGGACGGTTGATACTTGGGTGGATCCGTGACTTTGTATGGTCAAATTTCAATGGTATGGCTTCTGACGAGCAGCAGATATGTATTAGGTGAAGTATACTTCTTTGCATGAGCGTGGTCGTTGACCTTATAATGAAAAGAAAACGAACCACATCGAACATAATCCATGCTTAAAAGCACCATGCGTTCCTAGGAAGCAGAATTTAAAACCCTGATGAGTATTTAGAAGTTAATCCATGCTTAAAAGCTATTTTGTAACTGGTGGGGCAAAACTTGGTAACGTTGATGCCTGACCAATTCTAGAAGTTCCTGATTTTTTTTTTGATTGCTCACGAGGTATTTTAGAAGGGTCTTAACTATAAGAAGATATCTTTAAGTCATTCATATTTAGACCAATCTTCACTCGAGCCCGATAAATCCTTTGTTGAAGATAAAATTTTGACTCCAAATTTTAAACTACTGTATATATGAGGGAGGTTTTAAACGCCCAAGTTCCTGATATTCTAATCTCCTTAAGGTTAGTATAGGGACGATGCATAGTTATACATCAAGCAAAAGTAGAAGGCAAACTCCCAACTAAATTGTGTTATTTTTTAGGATTAGGGTTAGGGTCTAACTTTTTGAAGATAGAGTTTGGGTTTAGTCCAAGCTCGATTAGGTTTTAAGTAGTCCAAACTCAATCAAATCGAATAATTTACACTGAGTTTCAATTTAATTAAGATTTAATTCAATTGAATTAGATAGGAGTTAAAACGACACAGTTTCATGTCTTGGAGATAAGGCTTAAGCGACGTCGTATGACTGAATAATTTTAAAACTATTAATCACTTGCCTAATAATACTGGAAAGTGAAGGAGTAACTCCAACGCCAAAGTGAAAGAGAAGGAAACAATGTCGTGGCTAGCGAGGTCAATTGCTAATTCTCTCAAACTCGACGACGATGACGGTGACGGTGATCGACACGGCGGTTCTCAGCATAATGTCAATACAGTCAATGAACCTGACGCCGTTAAATTGCCGTCAAGTCCAGAAGCTGACCAGCATTCTGAGTCGTCCTCAACCACCACCACCACTACTCCGCGCGGCGTCAAGGAAGACATCTCCGAGCTCACCAAGACCCTAACGCGTCAATTCTGGGGCGTTGCGTCCTTCCTCGCTCCTCCTCCGCCCGATGCTTCCTCGACCCCGCCGCGCTCGCCTCGTCGGATCTCTCCTCAGTCGGAATCAAATGATGATGAGGATCCGATCAAAGGAATACGTAGCGATTTCGCCGAGATTGGCGGGAAGTTCAAATCGGGAATCACAAAGCTGTCGAGTAACAAGACTGTGTCGGAGATCACCAAGATCGCGTCCAACTTTCTTCAATTTGGACCGGGGAGGGATATCTCTGGCGAGGATTTGATTGGAAATGTTGTCGGTGTGACAGAGGAGGTCGTTGCTTTCACGAAGGACATCGCGATGCATCCGGAGACCTGGCTCGATTTTCCTCTCCCCGACGACGACGACTTTGAGGGTACAATTAATTAAGACTTTGGATTCGATGGACTTCAATTTTGATATCATTGGGGGGATTATTTTTATCATTAGTATTACTAGCAATTCTTTATGACGCTGAATGAATACAGATCTTGATATGACGGATGCGCAACAAGAGCATGCTTTGGCAGTTGAGCATGTGGCACCGAGATTAGCTGCTCTCAGGATTGAGCTTTGCCCGGGCTACATGAGCGAAGGTTGCTTTTGGAAGATTTACTTTGTGCTTTTGCACCCCAGACTTAGTAAAGAGGATGCCTTGCTATTATCAACCCCCCAAGTATGTTGCTTTCTTAAGCTTATTTGGTCATTTAACATCTTGTTTGGTCTAATGTTCTGTAGTTTCCCGTTGTTGAATCATCCTGAGGTGGATATTGATACATTTGAAAAGCAGTAATTAGGTTTAGGTAACATTCCTTAAGATGCATGTCTCCTTAGCTGGAAATCATCTTCGATCCTGCATCTGTTTACTCAATAGAAACGCTTGACAAGCCAGATTCCAGCAAGTCGTTTTCTTTTGCCACTTGGGCATGGGTAAAACGACTTTGATGGTCATTGAAAGGCATCTTTTTCAGTAATGCTAAGACTGAAACTTGCAATTGTATACTTTAAATATGCTCAAGTTAATGTGTCTCATTCTCTCTTTGTCTCTTTGGTGACTTTATCTTACTATGAAATCATCTGTATGGAATGATAAATTTGGAAGTGTGATCGTTAGAATTTAAGACGACAGTTTAGAAATTTTCGAGCATAAAGTTTTAACTGGCGATAACATTTGATTTGCATGCTGTGTGGTTAGGTCCATATTCTGATAGATCTGATGCAGCTGATCATCTATACGCTAAAATGGAGAAGTGGGGTAATTTTGTATAATATTGTAATTTGTTTACTAAATATCGAAAGTATATTCATTCTGCTTATTGTCCTTATTAAGTACTTCGGGTAAATGCTTTGGAAGTTAGAATTCTTTTATTGCCTTTGTATGAAGTGTTTCCTGATATTGGAACTCTTTATGATTGAAAGTCATCCTTATAAAGAAATTCCCCTTAATTCTGATCAATTAAGTTGCTAATAAGCACTTTGATTTGATCATGTCTTACAGATAATGGAAGCAAGAGCCATGTTGTCACATGAATTGCAAAAACGTGCTAAAGCAAAATCTGCACCGGAGTATTCAGTTTCCAATACTTCCGCATCAAAAGAAGCTTCTGATTTGCACTATGAAAGGTCTCTTTCTGTGACCCATCGTGCTGAATCTGAACCAGTGACACTCGAGACATTTGGCAATGAAGCAGTCTCTTCCAGTGTTGCAACTGAAATTGAAACTGACAAGCATCCTGTCCAAAGTATGGAGATACAAATTATTGACAAGGCTATGGTTGAGGAACAGCCTGTTAACCAGGCTACTCAGCAGCAAACTTCATTGTTTTCGTCCTCTAGGATTATGGATGAAAATCTTGAGGATGATGCTGACGATTGGTTGAAAGATGAAAGTTCAGAAAGTGTTGGTGCCAGCAACACTATGATATCACTCAATAATGAAGAGGATGTCTCATTCAGTGATCTTGAAGATGACGATGGGGAAGTACCTGTCACTTACAAGAACGTTGCATCAAGTTCTGATACATCTACAAAAGATTCGCGAGATTGGGTTCAACTGAGCAGAAGTTCTGGTGACTCGGTTAAGGACATTAGCACAGTTAGTGTCAAACATGTTGGTTCTGATCAGGTAAGTGCTCACAACTCTGATACCAAGGAATCTAATGATTGGCTTGATGTTGATGATATTGATGCTATGTGATGACGCCATAAAAGCCTAAGAGCTTATGTATTTCTCATCTTTTTTCTAACTTGTTGTGAATAGTTTGCATACGGTTTCTTCAGTCTGAGTTCGACTTCGAAACTCTATGTTTGTACATAATCTGTTCTTAATTGGTTGATATTGTGGCATAAAATGACCGTCACACTTTAATGACTTCATCACAGTACCATCAATTTGCTGTATTCATGTGACATGAGTTATTATATTGTCTCGTGCACCTGACCATAGATTAGTCTTTGTTTCTTTTGAACAGTCAAAATTTCAGATGGGCCTAAAAAGAGAAAACCGGGAACCATCTGCTGGAAAATGGAAACTAACAATATGTCAAAAGGACTTTAGTTAGTATTATTAGTAACATTTAATAGTTGAGGAAGTACCAAAGAAATTTATATACCTCAATAGGGGCTGCATATTCAACAAAAAGGTCAGTGCATGCAGATTTATATACGTGCCAGCATAGTGTTAGTTTGATTCTCATTATATATATAGATCACATGTCATTGCCATGTCGTAATCCTATTATTGTGGAATGATGTTGTAAAACTTGGATCTGCTAACGCAGAGAAAAGTGCACTGAGAAGATGTCTAAATGAACTTTGGCATCTAGGCATGGTAAGTAGCGTTTAATTGCCCTGGGATTTACTGACTGCCCTCTAGTCTTTCTCTATGGCGGATTTATTCATTGCCCTTTCGTCTTTCTGTCGATGGGCAAGAGATCAAATTCTAATGCAACCTTTGTTAAATTTTTAGCAAGTGATTCAAATCACTTTGTAATGATAGCTCAGATGAGGAAATATAATTGATAACACCCACCGCTTACAGTGACACTAATAACATCACTTAGTCATATACATGGTTAATAGCAGAGGAAAGCTTCTAGCGCAAAGATAAAGTCGGAAACGTGTTAAGATCAGAGATAAAGTCGGTGATGTTTCCACGACAACATGAAGTAAAATTGACACACACACACACAAATTCTACGGTAAAATTTAATTGATACTTGTTTGCTTTTATGGGACACTCGCACTGTAATGCTGTTATTACTTACATATAGGAAACTTTTATGCGTTATTGAGCGGAGCCCAGTTTAGCGACTTCTTCAATTTCTTGATATAAGATCAACTTGACTTAGTTATGGTGCCTTTTTGATGTTTAGTTAAAAAGGAATTTTTGCAGGATTTGAAGCACGGTTAAGAAGTATGAAAACAAGCTAAGTAGATTGATGATCTTGCAATGTACAGCCTAAAGGACTAGAACTAGAAGATGTAAAACTACTGATTTCCTTCCTAAGAACACATTCATGGCAAGGATTAAGTACAAGTGAGCTGTTCCTGAGTTAGGAACTCTACGATCTAATGGATCCGAAATTGCTCGAAAGCTTCTCCAAGTGAGACCACAATAGGGTTCCTAGGGAGAATCTAGGTTTGTCTTCTTCATCTACACTGTCAGTTTTAGTTCTGCTAATGCTACTACTAATTGATGGTGCTTTAGGAGTCCATCCTGGTGATTTGTTCACCACAAGAACTGAACCTCCAATCTCTTTTCTTACCAATTCCACTGTGTGTTGAGTAACATCGTATCCTGAAGCATCTGTAACATAGAATGAACCTACTGCTTTATCCCCGTGAGTTCCAATCTCAGCCCTTGATATCGATAAACCGTTCTCCCGGAACACCCGTGTCATGTCCGATAGTAATCCCATCCGATCATTAGTGCAAACATCCAGCCTCAACCCCTGCGGAAAGTATAATAATAAAGATTTGAAGAACACATTAAATGGTGAAAACTGAGTCAGACATTGTATAGGATTGTATGCACCCACATGGGATACTCTTCTCTCAATGGCAGCAATCAAGCACTGAGTTAGCTCCTGCCTCTCGCTCTCTGTATCCAAGGTACATCCATCTTTCTGTCGAATGAAATACTCCTGCAATCAAACTGAATCATGAAGATCGCCGCCAGATTTTGAATCATTTGTAATCATCGTTAAGAGTTTAATCACCTGATCAGCCATGGCGCCTTTGGAGCTGACAGCTGCATGAAAAACTACGTACTGCATGTCGGTCAACACACACAAAGTGTCGAACAGGAGCTTTGGTCGGTCTCTGCTCCTCATGTTCACAACCGAGTAACCTTTCTCCTTACAGGACTCTATCGACACATGAATCTTGGAGCAACTGTTCCGGTGGCCAACACCACGTCCGGTGCATCCACAACACGGCTCGTAGTCCACGGCGGAATACATCAGCTGGTGAAGCCGTCGTTCTGTGTGGGTTCGGCCAGCGGTGGGGGCGGTGAGTCTCACGCTCTTTTTTTCTTCAGTCCCATGACGGGCCTGAACCACGTTCTCTAACTGTTCCTGGACTGTGGCCAGTCTTTCGGGGTCCGAAATGGGCCCACTTGGGAAACCATTTTCGACATATATGATGCATGCTGTTCTATTGTTGTGGGTCCACGCCGCCGCGGCCGTGATGTGGCATTCCAACTCGGCTAGCACCGCTGATATCTCCGACAGGAGCCCTGGCCTGTCGGTTCCTGTTATCTCCAAGGCCGTGTTTTCAGTGGAAACATGTCTTGGCTTCATTTGTCTCTTTATGCTACATTTTTCTATTTCCTTTGATGCCCCTCCTCTCCTACTTGCACACAACGCCTGTAAAATTATCCATTTTTATCAAATACAAGCATGAACGTGTTCTATGGTTACAAGTCTGACTCCATTGGTTCAAGCTCCCGAAGATCGAACTTTATTTTATTAAAACTTAACTTTAATCATAAATTTAATTAAACTTGAATCTAAATTTAATAATTTAGGAAAAAAAACCAAAATTATCATCCCTACCACCAACATCCAACATCTGTACGTGGGTATGTATAGAAGCAGAGATAGAGAGAGAACCTGTTGAATATAAAGGATGAGACTTTCGTCAGTAAGCTTGTTGCCAAGCTGATCAGTCACGTGGAACACTGCCATAACAACAAACCCACATCAATGAGATACTAATTAAATATGTATACGAAGGATGACGCAAGCATGATGCCGGGACCTACCGTCCATGAACCATCCTCCATCAGAGCAGATGTACGATTTGGATATTACAAGGTCGAGATCTGTCAAAAATTGGACCATCTCTAGTAGAATCCCGTGCTTGTTTGCGCTATCAACCTGCCACCAACACAACACCCCCACGATATTTAGACTACAAAAGAGAGAGATGAAAAAGTAACCATTCCATGAGTATCATGTCACTTTTTTTACGTTTCTCTCGGTGACCCTTAAAGTTTCTAGGGTTTCGTGGCTAGAACAGAGGTTGTGTCTATGCAACTAGATCAGGTGATCATTTCATGGTTTTGGGTGGCAGCAATTGTTAAACACGACTGTGACAAAACTGTTGAAGCAAATGGAAGGTCTCTTCCTGATGGTCTCGGATACTAACTGAATGCTTCCAATTTATGGCTCTCGAGTGCAAAGGAATCTCCAACAGAAAATCAAAAGGCTGTTTAAACTTTAAACCTTGTTTATCATCTCTGACCAGGGTGGATTAACTATGGTTCAATGTTCCTCCACTAGAGAGTAATATAGTATAGAACTTACCTTGACAAGCGTGCAGTCCCGGAATTGGTCATTATCAATACAAACCCTGCAAATCCAAAACCAGGAAAGCTTAGACCATCGGCATCAAGTTCAAGCAGTTCTTAACCAAAGAAAGAATTGAAATCCATGATTCTTAAATCACCTTGGAGGATAAATTCTTTCAATGAGTGTTTCGTATTCAGGGTCGATATACGGCTGGTACGCCATTACAAGTGGTTCACGTTTGGTTTCATCAGAAGATGAGAACTAAACTTGAGAAATCATCGCCAAGTATATATGACCTGTCCTTTTAGAATGATTCAAACCAGGGAATGGTAAGAAACGTAGGGAGAGGATAAACGTGCGCTATTATTCGGCTGGTTCGTTAGAAACTTAAGCACAATTAATGGAAGACAGCGAGCAGAATTGTATCCGCCAATTCAATTTAAAGATTCTTTCTTGATTAGAAAGGGAAACATGCGATCTCCCATTGAGTTTCTATGGAGATAAACAAATAAAAGACGTTCTTGAATCAGTCTTTTGGTTGAAATGAGAGATACAAAACGCGTTTCCTGCCTACAGAACTGCTAAGATATATTCAGAAAGTCTAATCAGAAGAGTGGTGTTAAAGATAGCCGTCAAATTCGAGTAGAAAAGAAGCAAGAACACCTAATGATCTTGGTAGAGAAATGGGTCAAAGCTGAAACATCAAATAATTGATCACAAAGTAGAGAAAGTTTCCTCGCAGACATTGAAGCTTCCCTGAAACACATAACTGAGCGATGCCCATGTAGACTCTACTGGTTCTACAAGATTTGCCAAGAGTAGAAGATCAAGACAACAGCAAAAGATAAAAGTTACCTGGTGCAAGAGTAGAATCGTTCCAAAGGCAAGAGAGTTGTGGCTAATCATATGAGATTTTCTTGGTGCAGAGAATTGTATTATATAGAGCCGAAATCGAAGGAGAGTCAATACAACAGAAACTCCAGCCAAACTTGGAGACATACAGCCGACTTTATTTTTCATTTTTTTTTCCTATTTATCCTCATCCTTCTTTTTCTTGGTTCATAATTGAATTCATCTTCTCTTACATATGTATCGGTGAATCTATAAAAAGATTACCTTAATTGGGTATACCGTAAATTATAAAATATAATTAATGATCATAAATTCTCTTAATTGAAATAAATATGATTTGAAGTTATAATTTTTCTTAAAATTCAAATTCAACGTATAAAGGACCCAAAGATCTTTATTTTGCTGAAATATGAGGAGAACTATAATATACGCAACATTTTTTTTTTATGTTTTACAAAGAGGTTGTTTCCTAAAATTAAGATAATTTATAATTAATTTTATTTATCTTTTAAATTAAAGAATCGAGATTAAAATAAATTATAATTTATTCACGAAAACTATATTTTTTATGATTAAAAAAAACTATGATTTCTTAAATTATTGACCATGACCCCATTGATGTGTCTCTTTACTTTACGGAGGAGTGTCTTTTTTGTGTTAACCTAAGGGCGCTGATGAGTTGGTAAGGGGTTTTTCTAATTTAAGTGAGGTCGCAGGTTCAAACCGTCCTTATGTATGTAGCCTTTTAAAACTTGCGGTCAGAGTTTTGCCTCCTGCAAGGGATCTATCCGGCTCGAACGAGAATTAGTCTGAGTGTAGATAGGTTAAAGATGTCTTCCTATATTTGAGATCCTTCTAAGACACCT
>JAOSBK010000206.1:4009827-4026890 GCA_027568895.1 Erythroxylum shatona | reverse complement strand
CCTTGTTTCTATTACCACTGGATACCTGTCAAGACTTGGAGAAATTAATGAATGGCTTTTTTTGGCAAAATGGAGGAAGAGATAGTGGGGGTATACGCTGGTTAAGATGGCAAAGGCTAGCCATACCAAAGATCTTCGGAGGATTGGGATATCAGGACTTAAGGCAATTTAATATTTCTCTTTTGGCGAAACAAGGCTGGAGACTCCTCAAATATCCAAACTCGATAGCAGTAACCATTCTAAAAGCAAGATATTTCCCAAAGACCGATTTCCTTTCAGCAGAGTTGGATAATAACCCAAGTCACATTTGGAGAAGCATCCATCAGGCCAAACCAATTCTCAGTCAAGGCTATCGAAGAAGGGTAGGTGATGGACAAACCATTCACATCTAGAGAGACCCGTGGCTGATGGACGCTGATGATCCGTATATACACACGGAACACAACGAGCAGGTAACGCTTGTGGCTGAGCTTCTTACAAACCATCGTTGGAATGAAGCCAAAATCTGACATATGTTTAATCAACGAGACGCAGATCAAATTCTTCAAATCCCACTCAGTTTATCACAACGTGAAGATGATTGGTTGTGGACTCTAAACACTCAAGGGGAATATAGAGTTAAAGAAGGATATCGCCTCGGAATGGAAGGTGTGGATTTAGACTTACGAGAACCTGGCTTTCCATGGGGAAACATTTGGCAAATGCACATTCCAGGTAAGGTTAGATTTTTTCTCTAGCGTTCTTTGAAGAAGGCACTTCCATGCAGAACTAACCTAAAAAAGTGACACATTGACATAGATGACAATTGCCCAATATGCGGTCAGGCAGCAGAGGATGAACTTCATATATTGTTACGTTGTGATTTTGCTACTTCTGTTTGGCGTGTTTATTCCGTGAACTGGAATCTATCTACTATGATCACACCGCATTCTTGGTTTGCATCGATTATGTCTGGTTTTCCTAAGGCACAACAGGAGCAAATTTGTATGATTATATGAAGTTTGTGGACTAACCGAAATGAAGTTGTATGGCATAAAAAGAAGCAGAACCCATCCTTCATTCTTCGTAGAGCTTCAACAGCACTTTCCGAATGGCAGACTGCTCAACAAAGGAAAAGAACCACATCCTCAACCAAGCAACACTCTCAACCTAAATGGAAAGCTCCACTGCCGAATCATTTTAAATGTAATGTCGATGTGGCGATTTTATCCTCTGGACTTTATGGATTAGGAATGGTGATTCGGGATTGTAACGGATTAAACTGCGCTGGAAGGTCAATGCTCGTACCAGGATGGAAGGATCCCATACTGGGTGAAACATTATGTTTTCGGGAAGCACTAAGCTGGATCAAAAGCCTCTCCTTTTTTCCGATTTGTGTGGAAACGGATTGTCAAATCATTACCAAATTTCTGAACGTCACACAAACTTTTCCTTCCTATTTTTCAATGATTATCCAGGATTCTAAAGCTCTTCTTCAAGAGTATCAGTTTATTTCTACTGCTTTTGTTAAGAAATTAGCGAATCAGGTCGCTCATAAGATCGCTAGGGCGGCTAATTCTATGTCTGGTTTCGAGTGGGGGGTATGTCCTCCCAGTTTTCTGTATGACGTTTTATCTTTGGATCTGAATAATATGCGCTGAGTGTATATATTAACGTTTAAAAAAATTTATTAGGCCTTTTTTTACTTTACCGAGACCATATAAAACGTTTAGGAATAACTGTGGATCTTCTTAAATTAATGAAAAAATGAAAAATATAGGAAAATTTTGGCATGGTTGTTTTATCATCCCTCTGTGAATAACAAGTTTAAGTATACCTAAAATTATTACTTCATTTATAATTTTAAGTTGAGATTCTATTTTTTATAATAATGAAATTTACAGATCTTAATTCAGTAATTTATAAATTATATGCTTAATATATTATCTAACAAATAAACAATTTAATTTGATTTATACTTATAAAATTTAGCATTTTTTCTCAATCAAATTAAACTTATGTCCAATTGTAATGATTAATGACATCATTAGTCACCAACAATCGAGTGAATGATTCCAAACAATTTTGCTCCAAACAATTTCTCGATATGGGCGAGTGAATTGAAAAAGTTGAAGGATCTAAAAATGGCCCACAAGGGCTAATAGTGGCTGGGAACAGAGTTGTGTTGGAGTTGGACTAAGGGATTCTTGTGGTTGTTTGAGCAGTGAAACTGATCGTTTTTCTTCTTCTCCTATCCAAACCGCCATAACGTCAGGTTTCTTCCCATCTCTCTTACTTCTTCCATCTTCCTTTATCTATATATTTCCAAGATCAACTGATTAGTCCATCAAGAACTCACTTTCTCTTTCCTTATTGGGAAAGCAATGACAAAGCCAGAAGGAAAGAAACCGATGAATTAGAGGGATTAGACCAACCACTCAACCCTTGTTTACGTCTTTGTTATAAGCTTCAAGTTCGCAGTTTTTTGCCATATCTGCTTTTGGGTTTGATTGATTTTTGGCTATCTCTTCATGGACTTGCAGTTGGCGAGAAAGGGTCTTCTTTATTATACCAGGAAAAACAAAAGCTGGGTTCTTTTGTTGGTAGGCTTTGGTTTTTCTAGTTATGGTGCCTATAGAGTCTGTCATCTTCCATCCGTTGTTCGAAAAAGGCAAAGACTTTCCAAGATTTTGGGGGCTTTGATTTCATTGGCTGAAGTTATCTCTGATTCTGCAGAAACCATTAGACTGGTCTCCAATGATCTCAAAGATTTTCTTCAATCTGAATCAGACCAAATTCCCAATAGCCTGAACCAAATTTCTAAACTTGCGAGATCAAACGAGTTCTCTGAATCTGTTGTTACTCTTACACAAGCTTTAACGATGGGAATTTTAAGTGGTTATCAGTCCAGTTCGAGAACTGAAGAGGGTGTGCACACAAGTTTTAATCCCAGCTTCTTGGATAAGGTTTTCGACAAGCTGTCTAGTCCTGCGGGTTCTGGTTTTGTTTCTGTTATCGTTGGCAGCTTTGCTAGGAATTTGGTGATGGGATTTTATCAAATTCTGGAGTCTAGCAGAGAAACGAATACTGATTCAACAGATAGCAATTACAGTAGCAATTGTCGAGTTGGTTGTGAGATGAATTCGACAAGATGGGTAGACCTGGTTTGTGACGAGAAGCCTAAAGCACTCATTGGTGATTGTGTTCAGTTGTTTGTGAGCACTGCAGTTGCTGTGTTTCTTGACAAAACTATGCATATCAACACTTACGATGAGATCTTCTCCGGAATGACGAATCCTAAGCACACTGAGAAAGTGAGAGATGTGTTGGTATCAGTCTGCAATGGGGCAATGGAGACTCTTGTGAAGACATCTCACCAGGTCTTGACGAGTGCTGATCCTAAGGTGGATTCAACTTTAAGCACTCCTTACTTGACCATTGATCAAGAAGACATTGGTCTAGCGGACGAGTTTCCGGAGAGTAATAGAGAATCAAAGGCAATAAAATCAATTCCAGAGGTGAAAGATGCGGGGTGGGTTGGTAAAGTCTCATCAACTCTGTCTGTGCCAAGCAACAGGAGACTTGTTCTTGATGTTACTGGAAGAGTTACATTTGAGACAATTCGATCTTTCCTGGAGTTTCTGCTGGAAAAATTATATCATGGTATTCGTAATTGTGTTCATACTATTCACGATGCTATTGTGGACAGTGGTCTTGAAGCTGTGAGATTTGTGTCTACCAAAGCCTGTGTTGCTGCTACTATATGCCTTTCCTTGTGGTTGCACATACTCAATGGACCTTGGGTACTGGCAACAGCTTAAGATATTTTCTAGTCAAGTATCACTGCCATGGAATTGAATAGACCATTCCTGTATCTGATTTAGGGATGGGAAACCGGCCTAAACCAGTTTGGCCAAAATGCTAAAACGACATTGTTTTAACTTTGCACCGCCTTACCGATGGGCTAGAGTCTAGTTCATTACCAACCCTAATCTGATTGATGTATATGATTTTTATCTTCTTGCACAATTTAAAGTAAAGAAATTCTTCTCAATGATAAGGCATGCTTCTTTCACAAATTCATTCTCTCGTTATTGATGTTAAAGAAAATTCTATTAAAAGTGATGTGCATCACAGGTATCATTTAGCATATGAGGTTGCTGATGAATATCTACTACTCCACATACAGAAACTAACCGATATATTATGTTAATGCTCCTACCAGACATGTAACAAGAAACCCTCTGTGCAAGTTTTTGTCAGAATATGAATTCTGCTTTGTATCGAGCTCACTGAATACCGGCAGTCAGAACACATTTTAATCTCTATTCTTCAGTTCAAAACATGGAAGTCATTCCAGTTTTCGAATGACAAATTCCTTACACCAATTCCTAAGTTGAGCTTGTTTCAGTTTCTTTTGCAGCTGCCTCTTCTTGAAGCTTGTTTTTCCAGTATTCATCAAGTGGAGGTCCGAATATCGCCTTCCCTGAAACAACACCGATCCTGCAAAATATCATAAAAAGAATGTTATAATGTCAAATTCACATATCAACCTCTCTGAATTTGTGAAGCTGTAAAAATAAACAACAAACAAGTGACAATGATAAATGAGAAAATTGTGAAGCAAAGACAATTGCACACAACATAAATACCATATCTACCAGGAATCTACTAAATCCATCCGCTTCAACGAGTCAAAGTACATCATTATTATGGGATTTGCAAAAGGTCAAGTGTCATGGACTGGCATATTGTTATTCCATTTCAGCATGGCAAGCCTAGAAGATGGCCATTGGAAGAGATTAAAGGGACAATGACGTTCATGATTTGTCAGACATCCATTCAACTTACCGAACGCAAAAGAGAATTTGTACCTAATATTGATGTGTGAAGGAGAATGTGCAAGTAATTGCACCAGATTGGAATGGGCTGTAACAAAATGCAAAACATGCAGCTTGCAAGTTGACGAATGAACAGGAGAAAACTGATCAATTTTCTTTAAACTTTAGAAATTGACGAAATCTAGACATGGATATAATCAAGGATGATGAAAGCTGAAGCAATCTAGGAGGTCCTATGAACAGAAATTTATCAGAAGAAATAAGGAAGCAAGAAAGAATTTTAGGGAAGAGAGAAAGGGAAAATTTTAAAAGAAGAATCAAGATAGAAAAGTTGAACAAACTCTCATTCTCTTTCTCTGCTGAAATCTCTAGTTCAGGATTATGCAATATGAGATGTAACTCGACACTCTTAGCTTTACATGAAACAATGTATATCGCATTTCCTGAGGCACTCCCATTAGATTTTCCATTGAAATTGGGAATCTTTCAATAGAACTTGAGCTACTAAGTTCAAAAAATTTTGATTCTATTTGCCCGAGTGATTGATATCAATCTAACATAATTTTCAAAGATTACTTAATACATATTGAAATCCCTAACCAGAAACGAGGAACAATACAACTGAATGAATGAAGATTACATCATTCCCAACAAAGCCAGATATCGAAAGCAAAGAAACCAAGAACTTGATTCATCAATTCACAAAACAATCTCAGTTAGCAGAAAATTAGGAATTAATCACATAATAAAAAAAAGCAAAGCAGATGCTTTTAAACCAACCCAATTCCAATCATTTAGCACACACAAAATCCAGCTACAACGGAAGTCAAAAGCCAATATACTAATCAAATTAACTATTTCAAGAAGCCCCATGTAACATCAGAAGCTCGAAATGGAGAAACAAGCAAAAGAAAGTTAGATAAACAACAATTAGATAATACAGACAAAGAAAAAGATGGGGAACTTACACTACGGCTCCGATAACTAATGGGAATGAGAGAAACCTGCTCCGAAGGAACATGTTTGAAACGTATCCTTTTTCAAATTTATACTTCTCGTAACTTCAATTCTGAGATTCGCAGGTTTTGCTGCCACACAATGGCTTGTAATTAGCTTGGTGCTGCCCAATACCGGAGGTTTTACAGCTTTTTTCCTTGGTAACAATGGGCCTGCAAAAATCAGACTCGCTCTAATCCCACTGACTAGTCTCCTCCGGCCCAAATGCTTATTATTAATGTTTTTAAAATTGAACTAAAAACTAAATTAGTAATACACGAAATTTAACATTTAAAAATTTTAATTAATATTAAACATCATAAAATCGGTTAATGATTGAATGAAATTAAAAATTTTGAAAAATTACTGAAAAAGATTGTCTTTACTTATTAAAAATTTAAAATTTAATTAAAAATAGATCGTTAAATAAAAATGAACTAATTTTATTTTAGTTTATAAGAATTTATTTTTATAAAAATTAGTTAATTAATTAATAAACTGATTGATATTTAGCAACAAAAAATATTAAACTAATTCAAACTAAAAAATTAAAAATCAATTTAAAAAATTGGTCGATTCAAAATTTTTAATATTAAACCGAATGTCACAAAATAGTATAGACAAAATTGAGTTTGAATTAGAAATTGATTGAGTTTAAATTTAAATTAAGTTTAAGTTTTTTGAGATGAGATTGAAATTTACTTCAATTTATATTCGAAACTCAATTTAAAAATTTGAATTTTAAACAATTTTTTAAAAACTCAAGTTAAGTTATGTTTGATAAAAATTAAATAATAAAAAATAATTCTTGTTATTCCAAAGAATTATTTTTTTGCACCATAAAGAAGTCAACTGTGATGAGATGCCGACATCCAGAAGAAAAGAAAGACGAGTCAAAACGTTGGAGATTTGAGTTAATGTCGACATGGAAAAACTATGTACTCTTCTTTTTGTAACGTAATGCGATTAAGATTTTATTGAAAGTCCAAGTCGCAGGGTGTTTAAGTTTGGTGACAGCTTCGTTACGACCATTTGAAAAGGAAGCTGACGTGAATAATTAATATGGCAAGTTGAAAGTATGTTAATCAAAACTAGGGTTCATACCGAATTAGTAAAAGTTCGAGATAAGAGGGCATACACTCGTGCGATTCCATCCTTATCAAGAAAATGGTATTTAAACAAGAATAACGTTAGTTGACTGGAGGCTAAATTCTATCTGACTATGTAATATACAAGGTGGTGGATTCAGACAGACAACAATGTGAATGCTATTTCCTGTCTTTCACGGACCATCAGTGCCCAGTTAATGGCGAAATCAGTTGCAGTTATTAATGCTCACTGATATGCCAGCTGATTACACACGTCTGATACATTCTTGACACTTAAAAAAGGTGAAATCGACAACTCGGATTGCTTTCACATCCTGTTTTGACAGAGTAGTGGAGTAAATCATAGTTTAACCTTATTCAACTTTTTAAAAAGGTGGCCTAATATTCGATGTACATAAAAAGCCACCATATTAGATGAAAATTTCTTATTAATAATAAATAATAAAGAAGAATAATAAAAGAAATATTAAAAAGAAAAATTAATAATTAATAATAAATAAGAATAATAAATAAGAGGAAATTATAGAAATCCATATTTAATGACTTCAACGGTAGAATACAAATGAAAGAAAAAAATGGAACAAAAAAATCTTAATCTTAAAATAAAAGAGAGGAGATATGGCAAAATTGGTAGACGTTACGGACTTAATCGGATTGAGCCTTAATATGGAAACTTACTAAATGATAACTTATTGCCGTCGAGACTCAAATTTAAAACTCTTGACATTCAATTAAATAATTTTGAGATTGAATTAACTTGCATTAAAAAATTAATAATTATATATAAAAAATTATAAGATTAAATTTGTTGGAATTTCTTGTGATTTAACATATTATTAATTTACTTTTTAATATTGATTTGATAACATTCATGATTCATCCTATGTTGTTAATTTTTGTTAAAAATTTATCTACAGCTTTTAAAATGACGTCGTTTTTATTACGAGATATTACACATAGTAATACTATACAATGTTATTTTGAAATTCGTGGGTAAAAGTTTATAATAAAAGTTGATGACAAAGAGACATTTGCTATAAAACTAAAATTATAAAGAGACAAGTAGGAGTGACCTATTGATTTTAACTCTTCACTTAAGGCTCTACTTTGTAAGAGGTCTTGAGTTCGAATCACTAAAAAAAGAAGAGAGAGGGAAAATTTTCCTGTTGATAATTCTCTAGCCTCCTGGGCATGCTCATTAGTCGGATCAATTATAGGCGTTTCGCTTCCAACGATAGTGTAGGAGTTAGAGCTACTAGGGAACTCGAGGCTTCTGGAAACCTGATACTAAGCAAGGCTAGTGATCAACCAGCAACTGATCAATCAATATGTGATGACTCACATGAGGGATCTTGGGTTCCAGATTTACCTTCTCTAAGACTCTTGAGGTGGAGTCTTAGAAGCTTAAGATTAGTCCAACAAAAGCATATATAAAGAAGCAATATATAACATTTTCATTAATAATATATCATACAATACATTTTAGTATTTTACCTAAGATTATATTATTAGCATTAAAAAGAAAAGGCGCATCAATCATGTTCATACTTGCTTCTTAGACTTGTAAAGTTGAGTGTCAGTTGAAGATGGGCTGTTCATGGTTCCATAAAAAGGACACTGAGGACCACCACATTGATCTAATCAGAAACCCTTAAGTCAAAACAAAACTATTCCTTATTCAATGGAATTGCATAAAGAGAAAAAGGGTAAAGGCCCGACCTTTCGTTCCTTTCCTTGTCAGGTATTGCAATCATATTTACTCAACCCTCAACAACAATTTGTAAACTCTTTTATTGCCCCTCAACTGAACTCGGAAGGAGTAGATGTTGGCATTTAATTGTTAAGAAAAGAACAGAAAGAATGGAGCTTTACGGAAAAATCATCTAACTGTTCGATTACTGTGGACATACCCTTTTTAGGACTTCCTCTCCCAAAAGCAAAAGCACTTCGTTCAGTGATGAAAACCGAGCAAGTAACCGCCGATCATATGCAAAATGTGCATGAATTGCTTTCGGTTGTCAATATTTGTCACGCTGAAGCGCTCTCGTTCTTGTCATCATCTTATCTTTTTTCAGTCGTCAAGTAGTCTTTATTAGTTAGTTTAACACTTATCTTGATTCGTTTTATCTCTACCAAACTAATTTTTGTTTGTTTTTGCATTAAGAAGAGGTCTATTTATCTTCTACGTAACGCCAACTAATGACTGATTACTTCAATCTTCCTGAACGTATGATGAGAAAAACTTTGGAAGTGTCCGGCTGCTTGCTTCAGAAATACAATTATGTCATATTCGGCTATGTCAAGATAAGCTACTTCATTCTGAAGAAACGCGTTAAATGGATATATATATATATATGCCTATATCATGTCATGTCCTGCATATTCTACTGATAGTCCAACACCTTAATTTCCTGAAACAAATATGGAAAACTGAAGCAAATCAGAAGAAGATGATTGCGGACAAGAATCACCAGAAACTGACCATTTTACTACTATCTGTAGTAAACCAATGAATCAACGGTCAAAAAGGGAAGAACTATGTGTTAAATTCGAACTATTTAAGTGAGATATAGTGCTGTGTTATCGCAAATAGGAAGAACCTTTCTCTTTTACCACTTAACATAGTGTGTACAAGCTAAAATACCATAGCTAAGAAACATGAACTTGAGCTATGGTTTCAAGGTTTATGTTTATTGGTATACACATAATCTAGATGAGCCACCAGAGTTCTTCTCGTCAAACACTCTTCTTCTCCGACTCCTTCACAGCTTTCTTCCATTCCAGCTTCTGCTTGCTCTGTTACAACTTTCTGATCATATCAACAAACAAAAATCCGCACGCGTTAAAAACCTATTTATGTAAATAATCCCCTTTCAATCCTACAAGCAGATTCTTGGGAACCCAAAAGAGCAAATTCCAAGGTGAAGTTACCTGGTTATGGTTCTTCGCCGCCTTGGAGTCATGGTAAAACGCTGGTTCATGGCGCGCAGCTTGAGATAGGGAAGAGCAGAGGAGGACTATTAAGAAGAAGGTGGCAAGGTTAGGCTTTGACATTTTTGGTTGGTAGGATGTCGCAGAGCTTAGATGTACTTGATCAATGAGAGTTGAGAGTGTATGATGTGCATATATAGGAATGGGCTAGCATGAGATCAAATGTGTGAACATGAGAGGCAGACATATGACTTTATAGGTCATGCCACATAAATATAGAAAAGGAAATATGCTCTAGAAGAAAAAGAAAATAAAATTTGTTGGTTTTGTATGGACTTTAAAAATATAAAAAATTCAATATGAAGCTTTATTATAATTTAGTATACTTAAATTTAATAATAATATAGTCTAATTTGATTTTTATTAAATATAATTCAAACAAATACTTAAATTTAAATTGTAATCTAATTTTGAGTCGTTTAAAAATTAATCAACTCGATTAAATCTTGATATAAAATAATATTATTTTGTTAAAATTAATGAAATTAAATTTAACCCGAGACTTAATCATTTTAACTTGTATTTATCGAATTCCGGCCAATCTAATTTCTTATTACATGCATCCATATAATAAAAGGAAAACCAAACATATCTAAATTTATTGTATTTTGCAATATAAATAGAATATGAATATCGATCCTCACTAAACACACCCACAGGGAGGGGCAAGGAGCCTTAACTGTGACTACGCCTTGAACAGGATTAGTCGGCACAGTGGGTTCGGATACCGGTGGTTTATCCAAAAAGAATATGAATACAATTAGGTTAAAGCTATAACTAATTTAGGGTATGTGAGATACAGCATGTATCCTAAATTTTCTTTGGTTAGCTCACGAGATGTCCTAGGAGGGTCTCAATTATGAGAAGACACCTTTAAGTCATCCACTCTCAGACTAATTTTCGTTTGCACCGGGTTAGCCAGTGAGGGATAAAGTGCTGGCCAAACAGATTTCTCCATTCTCAGGACTCGAACTCGAAACCTCTAGTTAAGGAATAAGAGTGCTGAATCACTCACACCAACCTGTTTGGTTTATATACCCTAAATTAAGGCATACATTTCTAAACAAATTGGAGCATTCATCGTCACATCTCAATGGAAGTCACCCCTTGTGCTTGCAAGATATAACAAGGCTAACATGCAGTTGGATACGAAGATTGACTTAATACGATCCTATTAATAAATCCTCCTAGACCGAAAAACCTATAATAACCGAAAGCATAATCTAGAATGCCCTAGAAGAAGGCCAGCCTTCGACATTCTCTCCCTTGGAGATTTCTTTGATTAGGTCATCTGTTGACTTCCTCTCTCAATATCCTGAGGAATTTTCTCAGGTATGAGGTGGTGAGACACGTTGATCACCACCGATTTACTAGTGAATGTCATATATATTATCAATCATATGAGCTGTGAAAATTGTTACATCGATTAGTTAATGGATAGTAAGGGTTGAGCTTGTGGACTTTAAACCACCTGGTTAATGATGACACTTTATATTGATTTCACACTTTCGGCACATAGGATTAGTAATGAGACGAATTAGAGGTTTAATTTTGGTTTTAATTTTATCGAATTTGAATATTTAAATTCAATTTTTTATAATTATCAAATAAAAAATATTGAATTTCATTCTAAATTTAAGACCATTTAAATTTATTTTAATCTTTTAATTTCAAGTAAAATCTGAATTAATTTATTATCGACTAAATATGGATTCACTTTTAAGTCAAAAAAACAATCCAAACCCTTGTTAATAAGTCAAAAAAACAATCCAAACCCTTGTTAAAATATGGAGCTTGATAATATATTTTGAACTGTTTACAAGCGAAAATATGCTATGCTTTTTGTATTAGACGTAGTCAAATCTTAATGAACTATGTAAATCTGTGTGTGTTTGTAATTTTCGTACTTATTCTTTGATTATTATAATTGATCTTTCGTAACAACTCTAATTAATATGAAAGATTCCTTCCCTTATTTGTACAAACTTGCTGAAAATGACATTGCCCTATTAGATTAGGTTACTAATTTTATTGACAAACCCACATTGGTCGTTACAAAAGTGAGAAATCTAAATATCATTCTTTATTTTCATTGTTTACCATACCTTATACTGGTTCCAAGCATATCCATATGCAGTAATTAGCCCACTGAAACGAAACTTTTGTGCCTTATCCACGTAAATGGCCACGATTAGTCATAAGCTGGTAGGCACTAGACATTCCCAATACCTTATTGGATAGGATATGCTTTCTACATTGAGTGGAAGGCAGGCTAGCTATATCGTACGTCCCCAGTTTTTGAGGTTAGTGGCAAACGCTAGAATCCACATAATTAGTGGAACCACAACTATAAATATTTATGTCCAGTGTTCATCACACTCTACATGGTTATCTAGCCACCTCTTCCTCTTCCTGTTGGCCACCGTATCAAGTAGGGTTTCTTCGTACACTACTCGTGCTTCGTGCTTTCAGTCGTCGCTGACGAAAAAAAACATAAACAAATGCCACAAAAGTGTGAAAAGTGCTCTTAACAATTGTATGGTTGTCCTTTCGTCCATTAATTATAGACGATATGCAATCTAATATGTATAAATAAACGGAAGAACAGTGCATCACGTAAACTTTAAGATTATGATTTGTATATCCAACCAATTCCTTAGATCTCTAATACACATGAGTTTCAATTAATGTTGCCTTAATACTTCACATCATTGACCGTACTATTTCCAGGCGAGGATGAAGGATTTCCAAGAATAATTTGGTTTCATTATAGTTTGTTCAGAGTTTACATCTCATTCTAGATGTACGAAAAGAAAAAAGAAGAACCAATTTAAATAATAAACTATGAAACATTGCTAACATTATTCTTTGGCTGAGGCGATCGAAGTCATCGAGAATGATTATACTTAGTCGCAAAGTGCTGATATGGGTAGGTGATGTGCCGGAATCAATAGAGCCAAAGCTCCTGCTCTGATTACCAAAGTCGACCAAAAACAAAATCCAAGGAAGCAAAAGTATATTTGACAAAGGTTGAATATAGTAAAAGAACTTGGATAGGACAACGAAGAACAGCTTGGATTGTGTGAGGAAAGGAAGTACAAACAAGGCAAGTGTCTAAGTTCTGATTGAAAATCCAATGCTTTAACGAGTCAAAAGCATTTCCAAGTATATTCCTTTCGGTTGGTAAAGCAAACGTTAGAGCGTTTAGTGAGGAAATTTGCATATCTCTTTATACTTTGGTTAGTATTCAAACTCATCTTTACGACTGGGCACATATGTATACTGTGACCTTTCCCTTCAATCTGCAACAACCAAGTGTTTTTCTACATAAGTAATCTCTATATAGTTAGAGGTATCAATTCGTTAATACAGTTTTCAATTGCTTATTTATGTTTTGCAACAGAATAACATTTGTGACACAAAAGGAAACACATCTGTGCATGTGGGACACAATACAATTAATTATAAGCATTTGAACAGAAATTTCTTGTTTTCGTGTCATGAGTTGAATATAAATATAGACACGAGCATTTGTTCAAAAATTTAAAAATTAATCTTATAATATTTATAAAAAATATAGATAATTTTATTTTATTGTAAAATAATTTATTATAATTAATTTTGTTAAGTTAAAATTGTCATATAATTAAGTTGAGCTCTTTGACGGTAGATAATACATTTAATTTAAAATACTTCTACAAAACAATAGATCAATACTTAGTTGATTTTTCTTAAAAAAAATTTAAAATATAATTATTTATTAATTAAAAATTCTCGTTTACAGTTATTTTTAACCGATCAATTTATATATCACTCTAGTTTAATAAAATTAATGAAAAAGGTTAATAAAATTATAATTTCATTATTTATAACAAATCAAAATTTTATATTGATATTTTTTAATTTGACAACAGCGATAATTTTAAAAAATTCTCAAATTTTACTTAATTTTGTAAAACTAATTCAAACTTTAAAAAATGACGCTAAAATATTTCAATTTTCAATTTTTTAGCAAAAATAGCTCGAAGTTAAGTTCTCTCGTAATTCGAATGATATGGCGAGTCATGTTAAATTAATATTTTTGTCATGTGATTATTACATATTGTATTTGAGTCACGTATGAATTTTATCATTAAATAAAAAAATCTAAAATTCTAAGAATCCTTCATATATTTTACTTCGTATTATTTATAGTATTTGCTACTTTTCATTTATTAAATGGTAAAATTCATCTGTGAAACAAATATAATATATGACAGTCGATAGCAAAAAATAATTTTCTAATGTGGATCATTGCATCATTCACATTAAAGGAAAATTTAACAATGTTTTAAAAACTAGATCGGAAATTAAATCAGTAAGATAAGAGACTTAAGGTTTAATCGGTATTATATTATCATAAAACTAGCTAAAAATTGAAAATTTTGAAATGTATTTAAAAGAGATCCTTACTCATAAAAAATTTTGAAGTTTAATTACAAAAAGAGATTATTAGATAAAAATTAACTGATTTATTTTAGTTTAAAAGAATTTATTAATTTAATAAAATTTATCTATTAATTAATAAATTGATTGATTTTTAACAGGAAAATTTATTAAAGTAAATTGAATTGAAATATTAAAAATTGAACTAAAAAATTGACCAATTTAAGGTTTTTACAATCCAACCAATCAAATTAATTAAAATTTTTAATTATTGAAATTTAATAATAAGTGTTTTTTCTAAAAATTAAAAGCTAAATATTAGTATTATAAAATTGAGTAAAATTTTAGAATTTTTTAAATTAACCCTTTACAAAATTGTCATTTTGATATAATTACGATCTCTTGTCAAATAATAAGATTCTATCAGGTTTGAAAATTTGTGTACGATATTATAGCGTTAGGGCCACGACATAAAGAAAATAAGGAGCCCACCGTCAATAATTGGAGCTACTCAGTATTTAGAGAAATGATTGCGTTCATCGACAAAAGGAATGCTTTCTACTGTAATAAACATCGTTGCATTTTCATGTCTAGTTTTGAGTTGAATCATTATCTACCTACACAATGATGCTTTCAAAGTGTTAAGCGACTATTTCACTATAATAGTTTAAGCTGTTGTATAAGGTCAATTTAATTGATTTTATATATTTTCTAACACATTCCTTCAAGTGAAAGCTTTTTGGGTTTGAAACTTGCAAAGACCTACTTTACCTTGTACTTAATTTAATTAGAATAGGTAGATGATAGAATTTGAACTCACAACCACTTAGTCACAAAGGCTCTGATATCATGTTAAGTGACCATTTCACCACAATAGCTTAAACTGTTGTGTGAGGTCAACTCAATTGATTTTATATATTCTCTAACACAAACCACACAATTTCATAAATAGTCTCTTGATATTTAACGAGCAATGCTTATAAGACTTTGTAAATCTTGAAGAAGGAAGAGTGCAAAGCTTGAATAAGATATATAAGAATTGTTTTCTTTGTAGTGGGTTCCATGGAAGAAAATATGCATACAATTTTCTTTGAGTAATGATTCAATCTTTGGCAGTAAGAGTTCCAGTTACATGAAACCAAAACAAAACTTGACCACAACGTGTAAAAAGAATCGAAAATGGCTAGAAGTCCATGAAGCCGGAGGCTTGCTTCACATGATGTCCTCATCGAATATGTTCATACATATGAGCCAAACCCATGTTCTGGTCACATGTCTCGATCGCGTTTCGGGGTTCTTTTCACTCTCATGGACGTATCCTTCAAGCTTGCACCATCAAATTTACGGCTATTGTAGATTACAGTACAGTTGCGTTGAACGTACAAGAGCCATATATCTTGGAAACGAACAGAAAAACTTGTAAATCTAAGAAAGGAATAGTCAGGCAGTAATTGAGGCAATCAACACCTGATAATGTTGTGTTGTGTTGTGTTTCGTGAAAGATTGCCTGGAAATGATGTCGACGCCTAACTTTTAAAAAGTTTGGTCAAAAGGTTGCAAAATAAAAGAGTTTGATTCTTTGTATGTGCACACAAGCATGGAAGAAATCCCTTCCCCTTGGCTCTACTTAATGTAAGGTGGTGCTGACCAAATAATCTTTCCATGAACAAAAGAAGGTTCGATTACCATAAAATTCCTCCCTTTCTTCTTACTGAGAGTTAGATGGTCAGAGTGAAAAAGAATTTTTCTTACCTTTACCGATTTTGACAATGGAAAAGAATCGAAACAGA
The DNA here is from genome assembly GCA_027568895.1 of Erythroxylum shatona. NCBI lineage: Eukaryota > Viridiplantae > Streptophyta > Magnoliopsida > Malpighiales > Erythroxylaceae > Erythroxylum > Erythroxylum shatona. Next base: position 4,010,759 of record JAOSBK010000206.1, on the reverse strand, counting down.
AAATAGTGGTTTATTTCGAGAAAAGCCAAACTTCCAATAAGAACAAGTTAACAATGACTGAAAAACTAGATCTTTCACTTTATTAATAGTGCTTATTTATACGGTAAAAAAAAATGAACACGTATCATTCTTCCCCTTAAAGAACACACTTGTCCCCAAGTGCCATTTCAGGAAACCTAAGCAAAAAATCTCCTTCATTCTCCCAGATAGCATCTGCAGGTGATAACCCTTGCCAGTGTACTAATACCTTTGTTTTTCCTCTTCTAGAATGTCTTTCTGAGATTGCTTGAGGAGAACAAACCAAGGAATCTTCTTGTATCTGTGGTAAAGATCCTTGAATTGACGTGTTGTCTCCTACTTTCTTCTTAAGGCAAGAAACATGAAAAACAAGATGTATATTACTCCTTCAGGCAGTTTAAGGTTATAAGCAGCATTCCCTACCCTTTGAGTTTTATCTATATTTATAAGTATGTTATAATTATACTAATAGGGTAGAGTGCCTTGAGATTGTCTGAAGATAGATCTAGCAGAATAAATGTTACTCTGGTTTTTCAAAAAAAAAAAAAAACAGAAGAAGGCTAGAGAAGATAGGGCGGGTGCTCTGCGAGGGCTAGTCTCCTGGCCAGCCAAGAGATGTGTCGCACGTCTCCTGGCCAAGCCAGGAGAAGCCAGGAGACGTGTCTCCTAGCCTTTTGGGCCTGATGGCCAGGAGACCCAACCAGCAGGCCAGGAGATGCAGTCTCCTGGCCCGTGGTCCAACACGCTAGGAAACAGTCTCCTAGCCTGTGGGCCTTGTACTCTTTTATTTTTTAATTTTAATTTAATTTTTCAAGTGTTGATTAATTAAATTTTATTAAAAATCTCAATTTATTTTTCATAATTAGATTATGTCAAATAAATTAATATAATGAGATTATATTATTTCGAATGAG
>JAOSBK010000206.1:3995034-4009727 GCA_027568895.1 Erythroxylum shatona | reverse complement strand
CATAGTACGTATGAAAGTCTTAAGATTTGTGTCAATCTTAAGCATTTGAAGGTCATTGGGCATATATACAGATTGACCTTGTGTCTATGTCATTTAGACGCATACAGTTTAACATAGATATCTATAAAGTTTTACATGACATAGGGGGATATAAGTTTTTAATCCCATAAAGGTTCTCTAATGCAGTTTAACATTCAGTTGGAGAACATAAAAGGTTTTCTCTAATGCTGTTTAACATTCGGTGAGAGAAAACAGGATTTCTCTAATGCAGTTTAGCACATGCGGTTTAACATAAAGTTGGAGAAATAAGACCTACAAATGAAGATGATACAATTTAGAACATAAAGGTATCATCGTAGTTTGCCATACTCCATTTTCCCATTCATGCTAGTGAGGTATTAAGTATTCGTGATTGTATTGGATCTGTGTCACACAGGACATATGCATTTGATGCTTTTCGGTACCTAAAGCCTTGCGGGACAAAATAATGGACTTTCGTTATCTTTGGATCAAATGTTTTGTTTTTAAAATGTAGTCGACTAATACAGTAACGTGTTTAATCAAGTTTTTAAATTATTTTTAAACTAGAGTCTACTGCAATTAATGCTTATCCAAAGGAGAGATTATAAGACAATTTTTTCCTTAGGGACAATTTTGTCCATGTCTCATAAAGTTGGATTAACATTAATTGCAATTTTGGTTTTTAAATAAATTATCGGTTAAGTTGCGCCATTTGATCCAAATAAACCAATAAATGATTTAGATTAATGGGTCGAAGTCTGGGTAAAAAATGGATCCCGATTAGTATGGACTGGGTCCATATCAGCCTTGTGATGGGGAAGCCCGATATGGAAGCTATATAAAGGTTAAGGTCTCCTGCAGTTACTCAAGAAATCATTCACGAGCATAAGGATTCCTAACCCGTTAGGGAAGCTCGTGATTTGAGGAAACTGTAGAAAGGCCTAGTCCGTGAGTCGATGATCACTTTCCACTAAAGATCCCGGGAGATTCGGAGACGGTTGGAGCTCAGAATCGGCATCGGAAATAGAGATGAAACCGAAATCCAGGTATTCCACATTACCTTCGTTTTTAGTCCTTTCATGTAGATCCGGGATATGTAATAAGACTCCTACTACATATTGCACTAGCTTCTTTCCCAAAGCCTCTTTCTCTTATGACTACTATTTTGTAGAAGGAATCAATGCATCTAGAACGCACATCCCATATTTTCTTTTAATGTCATACTTGTAATGGGAAATGAACCTATCTCTTAAGAAATTCCTCCTTATTATAAGTGGGGATAGCTAAAACTCTTTCACTTCTTGGTACTTGGGTGAAAACAGTATAGGTAGGGCTGATAATTAAGCTCTTTAAAGGAGAAGAGAAATATAAGTACATGGAGGAAGGAAGCTTTGAACTATGGTCAAGGGAAATTATGATCTTCAACAACAAATGCAGACCATGTAGCGAGACCCTTGCAGGAGCATATGGAGAATTTGACCTCCAAACAAACCGCTAGCCAACTAAAATCATCCCATATAATTGGAATCATACATTGATTTGGTTTTGATATGGTTTGAACGAGACTGAACATAAATTATCACGCTTCAGTTCCATCCTTAATTCATGGTTTTCTTCACTGGACCGAACTTAAAGTAAAACAAACTGTCTTGGTTTAAGTAGCCCTAGATTAGGTCCAATAGATCTTGCACAAACTCTGTCATGGCTTCTCCTCAGGGCCGAAGTTGGAAATCTAAAGGCCTATAACATATATGAAGAATTCAATCAGTGCTTTTTCTTCTTATTTTTAGGGTTTTGAATTTCGGTTCATCATATTTTGCAAAGAACTGATTGATGTTGTTGAGAATTCTTCTTGAGCTTGAAGGGGTAACTTAGTGGCCCATATTCAATTCTTAAAACCAAAGATGGCCTTAATATTCTTGCCTTTCAGACAAAATAAAAGTATAAATTAGAATGAACTTATTTGAACCAAAGTATTTATGTCGGATCTCATACGATTCCAGTTCAAGAGAGGCGATTCCAGTTCTGGTACAAAATAAGAAGTGACCGGGGACAAGGAGAAAAAGGGCATTAAAGATGGTCGTAATGGAGTGTACTTACTTGATGCTTAAATTGAAAACTTGGGAAAAGAATAGCTTCTAAACCTCCCAACCCTCCACTTTATGGTATTCGATTCTAGTTTCAAAGTTGTCGAACTGATTCTCCTAAATGAAGAATATTGCTTTTGCTTGATTCTTTTCAGTTCTTAATTCAACTACTATAGTTAAATCATATCGTGAAGATGCAAATGATAACTCCCCATCATATATAATCAAAGTCTATAAGATTAAGCACAGCACTGAAACTGTACAACAATTATCAGCATCAAAGCGTTATACTTTCGACCAACTATTAAATACTAAGCTCTTATATAAAATTAGAGATGATTTAATAATAATATAAAAATCTATAATCATCATCTTTAAAATACATGTTAAATAAATTTTAAAATAATGAATTCAAATTAAATAATCAGTAAATTTGAAAGTATTCCAACCCAAATAATCGTAATATTTAAGGATAGCAATGAGTTAGCCCATAAGTCCGTTTTGTCAATTTTTTTAAACTAATTTTTTTAAAATTAAAACTATAAAATAATATTTTTTAATTAAATCTGAACCTGAACTACTGAAGCTCAAGTTTGCCTAAAACTCAACTCTTTTAAATAAAATGATATTATTTTATTTAAAAAAATTAAATCTTAAGCTGAGATGAGTTTGTAACCACTCACTAAAAATACCTGAATTAGCTCATTCTCATCCTTAATAATATTGTTAATGATGTGAGTTAATGTCATCTCATTTTAACTTAATTTTTTTTTTCTAAAACCTCTAACTCTTAAAAAGAAAGATATCGACAGCATTTCATGTGCCTACCCTCCCTAATCCTAACCCTACAAAAAGACAACAACATAAACAGTAAAAACTGTTTTTCTTTTGACTTGCTATTTGATTACGACATTCAACGTCTTCTATATATCGTAGCATCCTATGATTAAAAAACCGAAGTTCAAGAAATGTATCTCAACTAACCCACTAAGAAAATCTACCTGCATCGAGAATTATAAGCGATTCTGTACCTTTCTTCAGTGACGTTTATGGACGTATCCTCCATCTCCTAGGCAAGAATCATACAAATTTTCTTGTTTACTGCTTGGATTTGTTGATATCCAAAACTATGGTTTGTAAGTCATCATCATTCTAGAATATGAACATTGATTTAACTTTAATTGATTGATAAACTTTCCAAAGGCATGACTTCTGCAATATATTGATTGTAGGTTTACTAATAAAACCCTTCAAAACCTTCCAAAACCTACATCTGAGTCTGTTGTCTAGGCTACTTTTACTAAAATAAACAACTCAAGATGAAACCTAATCTTACATCTAGAAGATGCACGAGTTGGTGCTGCCATGCACCGAATCCGGTCAAGCCGGTGAAGGATCCACGGGCAGGCCAGTGCGATGGTCCACCTTGTAAGATGCTAGATGGGGCTGCTACATGGATGGTCAACGGGGTTGCTAGTGTCTTCTTCACATCTCTACGGCGGTGTGCTTGCGTCTCCGTTGAAACCAAAGATGACACGGAAAACTCTTGTCTCTCGCCGTTGGTGTCCCATGGTGGACAAGCCAAAAGTGAAGACGAAGAAACTGGAATCGCCAAGAACGTTTGTGTTGGTGACAACACGGTCTAAACTAGCATTTAATTGGCTTCTTTCAATCTCATTGAAGCACAGAACATAAATCCATATGAATAGATGGATTTAATCATGTAACAGAAGAAAGATACATGTTTGTTGATATTGAAAATAAAACTTTATTTCGATTCTCAGTTTTCTCAACCCTAGATAATTGAAAAAGCAACGTGCACAAAAGTAAATTTTCTAATCACGTAACTTCAATTCATTGTCAAACTCTCCCCAAGAAAATATGGGGGCCAAACGGATACGAAAGAAATCTATTTTAACAATTATGATATTTCAGGCATAGTTAAATTAGTTTGTGACGAAATAAAAGTAAATTTGACCAAGATAAAAATAATAATTTATTGTAAATATTTACTCTTTAAACTGCATCACTCTTTTATTGTCGCATCTGTGATATATATTTTCCAGATGCTGTGTATATTTGATTCCTTGATTCTTGGTGTATAATTGATTTGTTGAGATCTTTTTCCCTTACTTTTAGCTTAGCATATCTGTTGTATTTGGCTATAAAAGCCACAGTATTATAACTAAAACATATACAAAATTTCTTTTCTCCTTCTCTGCTGTTCGTATAGAGGTAAGGCTTCGTACTATCAAACCTCTCCAGATTCCGCTTTATTGCGGGACTTCAGATTGAGTGTGATGATGATGATACAAATAAATAAGGGGTCTTTGAAGGAATTATTTTTGGAGAAATACTCACAAGTTATTTGGTTGGCATTAAATTCTTCTAATATGTTGGTTTTGTTAGGCCCTTTGAGTATATGTAAATTTGAATCGTACGTATTGTATCTAATGACATGAAAATGAAATTAACCATTAACATGGGTTCCATAGAGTTTGTTCCTATCCAATATGCTAATTTGTGATCACGAAATCTTCAATGCGGTGAAAAGTATGGACAAATTTAGGTCTCTGTTTTGTCGATTTCCAATATAACATATTGCATGGATGTTAGTTGTAAAGCAATTGACTAAATGGACGGCAATTACAAAGTAACATGTGATTATATATAGATGTTGCTATCCAAGTTGAACAGGAACTTGCATCTTTCCAAGCATCTACAAAGTTACAAAAAACAGAATTACTTATCCCAATTTAGGATAAGGAGACTGATTCCATAACTGGTGCAATTGTTGACTTCCGAATTAGGTTTGGTATGGATTTGATGAGCAATTTGATGTATTACCTAATTAAATTATGTCTTAAGTCCTATTTTTCAGTTGAATTGCCTACATATTTTAAGTATTGCTATTCCTATCATTGGCCGAATTGAAGAACTGCTTATGTTTGGCAGGACTTTAACGTTAAACCCCAGAAGAAGGCACAATTATTGGTTTCTTCAACATACAAGAACCATGGATTCAGTTTACCCTAATAGGTTTATTTTTCACGATAACGATTTTTCCAGGGCTGCTACTTTCTGAAATGAAAATGACCCAGATCGAACTAGCTTCTGGTGTACCAACTCAGCAAGTTTGAGGTTGTCTTGAAGTCCCAGAGTGCTCCACGTGACGATTTTCACTATGTGCCTTTCCACGTGCTAAAGGATTGGTGTCAACAGTTGGCTGCAGGTGTCATGTCTTTAACTAGGGCTGTAAAATCAAAAGCGAAAGTAACCCTTGAAGATTCGTCACAAAGATATATATTCTGGTCAACCAAAACTCGACGAGACATTGTGTGGCGTGTCTCTTTACGTTTTTCCTTTAGCCTATTTGAATTTGGCATGCATGTTTTTTAAACCATTTTTTGTCAATTATTCAAAACCCCTGTCCCAAGAAATAGCGCCGGATATGGAAAATGGGAAGTACATAAGTCATAAAGATGTAAACATACAATAAGAAATTAAGAATAGTAGCTTTTTGTTTCCTTCGTTTCAGCCTCATGGTGATAAGACCCTCTTTTTATCTTTTGGTGCTTTCACATGAAGTCTCAACTTCATCCTCCCAAGTGTCACCCCCTAACAATGCAAGGGTAGACGACAATCTTGCTACCTGATTTTTGCAACAAAAGTTATACTACAGTAAGTTTTATTTTTCCTTTGAAGATATCGAAACATAGAATATTCTCTTATTTATTGTTTTAATTCTACATTTTTTAGAAAACAATTAGATGGCAAAGTATAATTCCTACTTATTGTATTGTCTAATGTTATTTTGATGGTAAAAAACAAAAAAAAAACATCATCAATCAGATGAAGATACGCTGATGGGTTATGAAATGAAAACTTTTATGAGCATCTGTTCTTGTGCTCATGATTTGATGTCGGTCTTGTGCTAGCCATTTGTTGTGTAAAGGTTTTAATTGACCTCCTTTTTCTTACTTCAATGATGATTCAAGTGAGCTATTAGATACCCTTTTCCTCAAACTCTGGCCTTAATCTGTTCTCCTGATGACCCAAACAAGAAGAAAATCGAACACCCTTGAAGCTTTTGGATATATAATTATGCCAGAGAATACTTTTGATTCTTCTACTTATGTTTTCTATGTGATTTGGCAGCAGCCTGTGGAAGTACCTTCTTTTTCAAGAACTTTCGGCCGGACCACCCACCATGACAAGTTTAATTTGGAGTGCCGCCATGTCGTTGAAAACATAATCAACAAGGGTGTACTAATCATAAGTTGGCACAATGTCACTGTAACTCTTGTCAATCTTCTAAACCCACCCCAATTGTCAACTCAGTCCAGCAATTTTGTAGTGACATTGCTAGAGACAATTTTGTAAGTATCACTTGTGTATTTCTAAGTTGAATATGGTTAAAGACATACCAGACCTTATAATAAATATAACTTGAATTGAATTTGTTAAATTAATTAGAAATTATTTTCTTTCTTAATTTATTTGGAACATGTAATTTATAAATTATTATGTAAATACAACAATTTAGTATGTATTAAAAGTAATAAAGATAACAATTACTCCTACCAACTTCCTCTAATCACACTCTATAATTTGACTCCATTAGTTATTATTAGCCATGACCCATGCCTCTTAAACGTAGCCAAGTCGCAGAAAAGCCACACAGGTGGCTCCACGTCAGCACTATTCCAAACTAATGGGTGTTCACACACTAACCCGGTTGGAATAAGACACTTGTCCGGTGTGGACCCCAACTCTTTTGTTTCTTCATGAGTAAGCTAATTAAACCAACCTTTCAATGGGCCCACAATGCTAACGTCACCGATGCCCTTTTTAAAAAGCTGTTTAACACTTGAACTCTAAAAAAAGTCACTCACTGTCGCAAATTCTGTGAAGAGACCAAAATACCCTCTGGTGGGTCCAACCAATACCCTTCAAGCTTGGCCATAAATATGGGACTCCTACGCTGCATTTCTTCCCTTTCCTCCTCCTCCTTTCTTCTTTTACTATTAAGCATTCCCGTAGTGATGGAGTCCAGTATTCCGGCCATATTCCCAGCCGGCACGCTGCCGGAAAACCCATTTTCCTCCTTCGAGAAGGGGTTCACACCATGGGAGTCTTGTGAACTCTTTCCAAGTCATCCTCAATCACCAAAACCAGTTTCTGATGAACCGAATCGATCGGACCAAAACCCTGCCAATTCAAACTCCTGTTCTGATGAACTGAACCGGACGGTTTCCGACATCGATGTGCGAAAGCGGAGGCGGATGATTTCGAACAGGGAGTCGGCGAGGCGTTCACGGATGAGAAAACAGACGCACTTAGAAAACCTAAGGAACCAGGCGAGCCAGTTAAGGGTTGAGAATCGGGACCTGACGAACCGGTTGCAATACGTATTGTACCACACCCACAGTGTACGGTCGGAAAACGACCAGCTGCGGTCCGAACAGGGTATGCTCCAACAGAGGCTGTCGATCGCGAGCCAAATTTTGATTTTCCGGCAGCCGCAGCAGCAGTACACGTCTGCATGGCCATGCAATAACGCTATAACGAACGAAACGCCTGTGTCCTTAGTCACTTCATAAACTACATAAATAAGTCATCACCAAATTTTAAAACAGGAACAAAGTTCAACTTCTCTCTCTCTTTCTTTCCAGGGAGTCTGTAAATTAATGGAAAAAGCTGCAAATTCAATAATGATATGCACTTAAGGTGGGGTTCCGGTGATTCTAGCCAGAAGGTTTCTTTAGGAACTCGACGGTTCTTGTGAAACCTGCATCTTATCTTTTATGTAAGACGCTTAGCCCCCCGAGTAGTGCTAAATCGGATTGTGTTGTTTTGCTACTGTTTTCATGTCAAAAGCACCATCTCTTGAGGTCTACTTATATATTTAAGGTAGTAGACTAATTGTAGTGAGTGTGGCCCCAGTGTACATATATAAATAGTGGCACTTGCTATTGAATCACTAAAAGCTGAGATAAATTTCCAAGTTCCTTTTCCTTTTTTGTTGGACTTGAACAACACCCTGAAGGACTTCTGGTCGAACCTGGAAACACTCCAATGGCCTACCTTGAAACAGAGCTAAATAATGTTAATGAATCATTGTGTGGAAAGCCATACTTGTCTTCCACTTATTTCGTTCGTACTACCATTTCATATTATATTCCACAGTTATGCACTTTCATTGAACTGTTATTGTATTTCTATGACCAAACTATTTCAAAATTTGAAACGACAGGATATGCTACTGGATTAATCACTAAGAAGTAAGAACGACTTTGGATTACACTGTTAAATTTTTAATATGGGCAGAGTGTAGAGTCCACTAATAAGAATTGAGCTTGGGTCAATCATTGTCTAAATAACTAGAACTAGTTGTTTGGATGATTGACCCTTACTACTTATAAAACCTTTAACATTTTCATCTCTTGACAATATGGGACATTCTAACATACACAATAACTATCGTTAGGATTGAAAGATTATCTACTCTTAAGGTAGCTCTATAGCTCACTTTGAGATATCAAATTTTATTGTACTTGAATGATGAAGACCGATATGGCTTTTAACACTATATCATATATAGTTTATTAGCTAGTGCTCCTCAAATACTGTATTTTTATAAAAAACAAAAAATTGTGATCCAGGACGTAATCCAATCACCCAAAAAGAAAGGGTTTCCATTTGTCACACCCAATTGTGAGCTTCTTTTTTGCAAAACTACCAAACTAAACGAGTAGACAATCATAATCAACTTTTGCAATTCTCAACATATAGCTTTTGTTTCATGTCGTGGCTATAGTATATTAGTATTCAATTTGTATTGTGCAACTAAGTGAACACAACATCAGGATTAACGTGCTAGATCTGGATATTCTTTCTCATTGATAGTACCCATCTACTTAAATTCGTATAATGTCGATATCCCACTTACTACTTGCATCAAGATCAATCTATCTTTTTTTTAATTAGAGCAGTAATTAACTATGATAATAGTGATCTCTGGTAAGTGCATACTTAGTGGCGGGGCAATGTTCTACACGTATTAGCTGATGTCAAGAATGAAGAAGCACAAGTTGTTTGTGTAATATTGAATTGTATTGATGATTATCAAAATAAGTATTTAATAATTAAGTAAAGTCTATCTCTTTGTCAACTATATCTGCACATTCAAAATAAAAAGTAATAAATATGAACAATTGGAAGCCTTACCAAAGAAATGAGTTTTAAAAACTTTTTATCCTTGTCCCAAAAAGGTGGAATCAGCCACCCCAGTTGCCCCCACACTCGAGCCCGACCAGATTGTGAGGGGTTAAATCATGGTTTGATCTCGGTCAACCACCTAACAGAGCGGCCCATAGACTCCCGTTATCGGGAATCGAACCTTGGTCCTTTTCCTAATTTACCCTGCTAGATTCCTAGTCCTATCCTTGTGGAATTCTATTGTTATCTTGAGTTATAGAAACAAACTTTTTGTATAATATAAGTTATGAAATAAGTTGGTGTGAGTAGTTCAGTATTCTCATCCCTTAATCAAAAATTTCGAGTTCGAATTTTGGAAATGAAGAAATCTGTTTGATCAGTACTTTATCTTTTACGAGCTGACCTAGTACAAGCGAGAATTAGTCTAAAAATAAATAACTTAAAAGTATTTTTTACAATTAAAACTCTCCTAAAAGATGTCGTGAGTTTAGAAAGAAAAAATGACCATTTTTCGATCATCGCAAAACGTCAATTTGGTTTATAAGAGAAGTATTATTACTTATCTCGTATATAACGTTGGTTTGGTCAAGTTGGGGTAGGTGTAGATCAATACCACCGTCGAATCACACAAAAAGGCAAATGTTTTAGGCTGTTTAGATGTCCGCTCCTTGTCTCTTCTTTACTTCATTAATTCACAAGTCAATAAAGGACCAAAAAACTTGGTCTTTGGAAGAACTATACATATATACACCTAGCAACTTTTGATTAGGACATTTGCTGAATGGTAACCCATTTAAGGAAATTTGCATGTCATAACCTAGTAAATATTATAATAATATTATGGTAAATATATTCTGATTAAATTTTGGATTGTACTTAACTTTTTAATTATTAAATCGTCCAATGTTATACATCAAAATGTTATCACTTATTTGGAATGGATGACTTTGGGATCCCACCTTCTTGACCACTTTGGATCCCAATATAGAATACTACTGATGCCCAGCCATCTACTTGGAATATCAATTAATCATCTGATTAATAAACCTTGGTCCCTCGTTCGTTGAAGCTTGGATTATTCTCCTGCGTCCAATAGTCATGTCTCAGCTTTATTTATGCTAGCCACCACGAGCTTCTTTCTTCAAAACTGTCCCACAACTTTGATAATCACAAAGTTAGTTAATTAGTTACAAGTAGAAATTTGTTTCATCTTGAAGCTTTCTCCAAGCAACTGTCTTCTTTCTTTCATGCTCGTAGTTCACAATTTCAAGTCGATTTACTGTGTCCTGATGTCGGCAAATTGGAATAGACAAGACATGTTCACTAGAATTAACTCCATAATAACAAAAGTCAAGAATTAGCTTTCGTAGCTTCACAAAATTTGTGGTTCTAACCATTGCCTTTGCCGAGTTTCTTGACTTCTTATGATGTAATGTAGAAATCTGAAACAAAATATTCTAACTATGAGGAAATTTTCTTAATTCTGTTAGTTTAATGTCATCATTGAGCAGTTTAACGAATTCCAACTTCAATTGTTTGAATTTAATTAGAACACAAGAATCCGTGATACCTGATCACAGGAGTCAATGATTTAATAGTTCATTAAACTTTATGCTCAAAGCTTAAAGACAAGAATATGAGTTTACCCTCGACGGGGAAAAGAGTCATGTCTGTGAAAACTTTCTCGCACACTTCGTGAGGCATCCAATGGATCTTCAGCCATCACCCTCTACTAATTTGATATTCAATGGTAGAAGACAGGCAAAGGTCTCACATCAAAGAAGAAAGTAGTTTCACATTTTTCTTAGTCTACCATATATATACTTACAAGAGTTCTTCAGTAACTTTGTTGAAGTCTAGCTGGTGATATTTTAAAAACTAGACTAGAAGTTAAGTTAATAAGACAAGAAGTTTACATAAGGTTCGACTAATATTAAATTGTTATAAAATCGACTAAATATTGAATAAAATTAAAAATTTTAAAATATGATCTAAAAAATAATCCTTTTCTTTCGAAGAATTTAAAGTTTAATTAAAAAAGAAATTATTAAATAAATTTTAATTTATTTATTTAAGTTTATAAGAATTTATTAACTAATAAAAGTTAATTGATTAATTAATAAATTGATTGATTTTTAACTACAAAATTTATTAAAATAATCGGACCGACAAGTTGAACAATTCAAAATTTATAAGGTTGATTTTTTAATCATTGTTAAATAATGAAATAAACTTACTTATCAACTTTTCAATTCAAAAGGAAAAAACTGATTTAGGATGAAGAAGATTATAACTTGTCTCGAAGAAATAATTAATCATAAATTAAAAAAAATAAAAATTTAAAGAAATTATTTAAATTAAACTTATTACTAATTTTAAATCATTGATTCATTAAATAAATTATTTGATAATCTAACCAATATATATAATTCATTAATACGATGGGAGAGCTTGTACGGATGTTTACTTGTTGCAATATATATCTCTCATATTTAGGCTTTCTGTAGCTAGACCCAAAAAGAAATGGGCTGATTGAGCTTCTGAAAATCATAAATAGCCTTTCTAAACAACCACGGGCTTGAATACTTGTTAGACTAACCTATAATGCAAAGGGAACCGACTCTCTCTCTCTCTCTTTTTTATGGTTAGCTTACGAGGTGTCTTAAGAGGGTCCCAATTATAAAAATGTGCTTTTAAGTCATTCACTTTCAGATTAATCTCCGCTCACACTGATCCGTAAGGAGTACAGGGACCGACTCTCTAGTGCGCTAGTCACTAGATAATGGCTCCGACAGGATAAATTAATCATAGACAAGACATGTTCTTCTGGTAAGACCAAATGAGTTAAACGTGGGTCACGACATCTTTCAAGTCTTGTGCCCCCAACTTGCAGATGATAACAATTAGCCTTTATGCCTATCTCTGAGCCATATGCTTGATTGGTTATTTACAGGGTATTTCTCTTGCATCTTAATTACAGGGTACTTCTTATCAAATAGTGAATCGGAGCAACCAAATGTAAGAAACAAAGCCTATGTTGAACATAAAGAAAAAGCTCATATCTTATACTAGACTAGGCTTTATCACCATCATCAAAGACAAATTCTGATCCTTTTTAAGTTTTACACGCTAGTTAGAACAATTTATTCATATGAAAAGATAAGTCCAGAATCAAAGTCTGTATTAACAATTCATCTTCCACGAAATCTGCCACTAGGAATAGGTGGGAGATTAGGTAGTCTTACCATATTATTTTCTTGAACATCGCACGAATTCTTGCATGAAAATGAAAGCTTGCCCTTCGTTGCTTTAGACACAACAGTTCTAGTTTTGTTTTCGCCAGTCAACTTAGGGCATTTCACGTTCTTGGTGCATTCCTTGTAAGCAGCAAAGAAAGGATCCTCCTGCCACCATTTAAACCCTTTCAACGACGAGCTTCTGCAAGGAGCTTGTGGTTTTGGACATGGGGGAAGTGGGATTCGCTTCTCTTCTTCTGACGAAACTTGAGGAAATGATTCAAACACACGACGAGAAGACGGTGACTTTGGCAGCTGTGGCGATGATATTACTCCAACGCCGTGTAAATCTACACCAATAGGGACAGGGTGGATCATCGTGAGCTTGGAAACACCAGGTGAATGCTCCCACGAGAAGGGTATGCTTCCTTGAGAGTTAACCTTTCTATGGCTCATAACTTGTAAGAACTGACGACGATCAATGTGTTGAGCTCTGTATATATACGAGCCAGGTACCACATATGGCGGCCTTTATATAAAGGCCGTTATAAGGCTAGTTTCATGCACTCGACGTTCTCTAACCACAAGGAAACCAAAAGGATAAGCAAGTGTAACGTGAAAGAGAAGCCAGAAATTAACTTCCTAGACCAGTTCAATGAGGTAGATGATGACGAAGAGGAGAGAAAAAGGAAGATTAGGTTATTGTGAGTGTACGGTCTTTAATGCGATTGGTATGACTACCACGGTACATGATTGTTAGGTGCACAGTACACTGGATATGATGTGATTAATTAAATGACAATTAAGGAGATGATGTGAGTATATTATATATCTTTTTCTATAAATTTAAATTAATATCTGTGGTCGGTCTAACTGTTCACACACTAGAATGACCATAACAATAAAAATTCCTTCGTTTCTCCCCATCTTTGTCAGGCATTGAGTTGTGAATGGCCCAAGATTTAATTTGCAATTACTTAATACTCAAAAGGGATGTTTTGTGTATTAAAAATGACACGACACTGATAAGCAAACGCGTTTTCTCAGTTTGAAAGGTGAACTTGATCTTATACTAACAGCGTTTCTTTTGCTTGTAATGCAAAATGGATCTCCCAAGTCAAGGGTTCTGAGCGCAACTCAAATCTGTATTTTAAGAGGAATCGTACGAGGTTCTGAGAGCAACTCAAATCTGTATTTTAAGAGGAATCGTACGAGGTTCTGAGAGCAACTCAAATCTGCATTTTAAGAGGAATCGTACGAGGGGGTAGGATCTTTGTAAAACTTGTGGAAGCAGAATTCAGAAGTGGAGGCACGACTGGTACCGCTCAACTACCACAAGCAAATTTCTTAATATTTTCTTCGATAGCTACATGAAAGCAATATTTAGGAGTCAAGTGTAAGGAAAATTAAAGAATATGATAAGGGAGTCAACAGAATAGACATCTAACATCATGAAGTTGGTCGCTTAAACCTGTGGTCTTGCCACAAAGAGGTAAAGAACCTAAAAGCATGATGAGGTTTTATCTTCCTCTTTGTGTTCTTCAAGAGATGGACCACTAGCTACAGAAAGGTTACCAACTTCAGGTTTTATTGGGTTGGTTTAGTTGCTTCCGAGATGCATATATTTGAGTGAACAATTTTTTTTTTATTGCTCACGAGGTGTTTTAGGAGGGTCTTAATTATGAAAAGGTACCTTTAAGCCATCCACACTCAGATTAATCCCCGCTCCAGTTAGGTAAATCCCTTCCGGGATGTAAAACTCTGGTCCTAAGTTTTAAACGGCTGCATATATAAGGACAATTCAAACTCGAGACCTCACTTAAGTCAGGAGAGTCCCTTATCAACTCACCTGCGTCATGAGATTTGAGTGAACATATTTGTACAAGCAAAACCTCAAATGAGATATTATTATTTTAATGATCACTTAAATTATTCAATTAAGATTTATTTAGTTGACCCAATTGATTACAATATTAATTAATTAAAGGCATTCTTTATCTTTATGGATTTTTTAATTATTTAATTATTATTCGTAAAGATAAAATCCTTGAAATAATTACTGTGTAATTGAAATTATGATGAGATCATAATTTATGAGATTCAATTTACACTTATGTATTATTCCTAA
>JAOSBK010000206.1:3947038-3982710 GCA_027568895.1 Erythroxylum shatona | reverse complement strand
TGATAATAAATTTAATTTAATAATTCAACTCTTGAAAAATTAAATTAAATTCCAAAACCTTTCTTAATAAATATTCCCTTTGAAAACAATTTTAAAAATTTAGTAAAACACTTTTCAATTTTATTAGGAGTGTAAATTAATTTAATATCTATTAAATTAATTAAATTGAAAATTTAAGTTTTTTTAATCTAAAAACACATAAAAGGCTGACTGGCGCTGGCGCTGTATGCGCCAGACAGCTCGGAAAGCATTAACTGGCGTGTGCAGTTTGGTGGTAACAACATTCGCAGACGATGGGCTCGTGAATCACACGTGCCCATCGTCTTCTCCAAAAACCGTCCCCATTTCTGCCTCCAATGTTTCAGAGAACCGACAGCCACATCTGCTCATCTTCTGCATGTTGCTTCCTATCGTCGAGTGGTCTCCACCGTCGCCTCGTCTGACTCGCGTCATCCATGGGCATTTAATCGCCCTAATGATGCCAACGATTGACGTCGCTTGTCACCAGTGGCGTCGCGAGCAACGCCCTGTCATTGCTAGCGACGCCCATGGCCCAGTCGTTTTTCACCACAGATAGGTGATGATTCGACAAACACAAGGCAGAACACACAAAATTCGTAGACAAAAGTAATTGTGCATAACCAATAGGGTATAAACACAAACACAAAGAAGCACAATACAAGGCAGTTAACCTAGAAAATGCTTAACACATAGACAAAGCAAATTTTCAAGATCCAGATAGTAAGGGCGGTAGAAAAATTAGGGATTCTAGAAGCAAAATAAAAAAAGTCGTCGAAACAATTTCCAAAAACAAAACAGAGGCAGAAAACATATAAGCTTTTAAAAGCATGTGTAAGCAAGATTCCAGAACACAAAAACGATATGCCCCGAAATGCATAAACCTCTTTCTTGCCAATTATGAACAGAAAAGAACAATCGCAAGACAGTAGCATAAACGTAGTCAAAATCTTAAATTTTTTTTATCGACATCAATAACAATCAAGCCTCTAATTTAAGATAAACAATTAAAGGAAGCTTTGATATCACTGTTGAAATCCAATCGTGATCAAATCACGAGCACAGCGAAAAACAAAAATTTTACAGATTTTGAGCGGATATCGATAATTAAATAAACTTGAATAAAACATAAAACAATTCAGAAATCATATCTTGTTCGCTTCTTTGTTAAAAAAACTTTGAAACTTTTCCGATTGATTAATCACGAGTTGTTCAAGTGTCCAGCCTTTGATGATATCTATAAAGCAATTCTCAAACCGATATGAGGGAAGAAGAGAAAAATGTTAGCTTCGAAAAAGCTCTTCCCTTCAAATAGAAAAAATCATAAGAATCTTTCATTAAAATTAAATCTCTTTAATTATAATTAAATTCAAATTCAAATTATAATTAATTTAATTTTAATAAAATCAAATATCTCATATTTGATTCACAAAATTTTTCAAACTTTATAATTAAGTCCAACTTAATTAAATTGATTTTTCTTTCAGAAATTGATCTTTGATGTGTGACCCATTAGATTCCTAATAAATTGACAATGATTATAAATTATAATTCTAATTCACAATTAGAATTGGATAAATTAAAACTTCTTTTAATTTGTCTTTAATTCTCCAATTAAATAGTTCATAATCATAAATCATGATTGGTATCTAGCAATATGTCTTAATTACCCAAATATCATAAATGTCAAATTGATTGACTTAACCTATCCATGAATGGCTATAATGTATAATTTAATCCTTTCATCATTCAATATTCTAATTGGACAGAGTATGGATACAATGTCTACTCTTATCATCCAATCATGTTTGTTTTTGTTAATTAGTAATTGATTTATTATTGAAATTTGAAAACTCCTTTTCAAATATCAATTCGCTCTGACCAGAGAATTCCATAAATCATTACTAATCAAGAACAGTAGAATATTCTCTCTAATTACTTTAGAGTGACAAATCCTATATTGACGTACTCAACTATCTACATATGGTTCATTCTGTATCTAATTATTAATGACTGAATTATCCTAAGACAATTCATAAGTAGCATCAATATACAGTAATTCCCACACTAAATACCTTGGTAATCTCAAGTTTGAGGATCAATTATACAACCATCATTATGAGATAATCCATAGACATATAAGTAATATTCCATCTAGAATTCTCATAATTGGTTTAGTTTAATGACTTATATTCTCTTATAATCACCCACAAATTAGTTTAAGTATCTCTATACTTTAATTTATGAGATCAATTAATTTCTTCATAAGAAAGAAACATAATGTGTGCTAGTTTTACTGTTTCAACAATATTTAGTCTTGATGAAACTACAACTAGGAACATTTAGGAATAACACATAAATATAACCTTAATCTCATAATTATGATTTCATCATAATTTCAATTACACAATAATTATTCTAAAGATTTTATTTTTATAATTAAAACATAAAATATTAATGAAATTAATGCATAAAGATAAATAAAGCCTTTTCATTAATTCAAAATAATGTCATACATTAATTTGCATCCAATTGATTGGCTACAAGGGAATAAACTAACAAAATATGTAGGAAAACGACATCGTTGTCATTTTATTAAAAACGTGGAAGCCGAAGGAAATGACAACGTTTACCTCTAGACAAATACTATTTTGTCGGTAAACCCAAAACTTTTTTATTCCACCAAGCATTCCTGCTTTCTTTACTAACAAAAATTTTATACCGTCTTTATATTCCGTCGGAAAATTTATCGGGATTATTTCCTTCCATATTTACCGACGGATATTTTTCCCGTCACAAAATGAAAATTTTCCCGACAATGTTACCGACGGAAACTTACTTTATGTTGGTAATTTGCCACAGTTGCGTTTTCGTCATTAATTTTTCATTACTAATTACTAATTTTCTTGTAGGGCATGTCATTATAGACCCTTTGGGATTAAGTGATTTCTTCCGTAACAACTCAAACTAGGAAACTTTATCAGTGTTGTCCTGGAATGGTTTATAGGATGAACAGTTAGAGAACACCCTTTTAGGGTCAACTATCCAAATAACATCATCCTCTCTCTACCATTGTGTAATTTAAGGGAAGTATTGAACAATGGAATTAAATCCTCTGAAACAATCAGACCACGTACCACTTTCGCATTGAGAGGAATTCTATTAATCAACTAAGCAACTCCTCCTCTCTGCACCAGCCCATATGGATCTGGTTTGATAATTAGGAGTTTTGTTTGGGCTTTGAACTTGTTCAGTTTGAAATTGGGCTTCAATTGACCCAAACCAATGTCCAAATTTAATTGAAGTTTCCATGCCACCAAAGACCCATCTCGCTATATAATCCACAAAACCCTAACCCCGAAGAAAGACACACTTTTGGGAAATCCTGAAACCCTAAGCCGCCCGCAACGTAGCGGCAAGGGTTGCATTTCTCAATCTGTTCTTCCACTTCCATTGATTTTTAATAATCCCGATTTGATTTTGAAATCTAATGGGAGTTCTCCTGTTTTTGTTATGATTGAATCACGTGGGCAGTGATGACTGATTATCATTTCTCGAAACTGATTTCGTGTTTTGCTCATTTTTCTGGACATACAAAACACAGATTTAGATGATGCGTTTGTGCGTGTCTGAGCCTTCATTCGTTTTTCGTATTTGTTTTTAATGGAAATTTGATTTTATTTCTTTAATTTTGTTTGGGGGGATTTTGCGATGATAATAATGAAAATTCCTCGTACTGAATGCTTCATAAGGTATGACAGACTCATCTCTTACACCCATAGAATCTGAGCTCTCTCTCCCCAAACTATTTTTCTATGTTTAGCTTTTCCGTGTAATATGTATTTGGTTTTGTGTTCTACCTATTGAAGGAATCTGAACTCTTTATTGATGAAGAGTTCGAGCTTGTTAATTTCTTGGTTTCAATATTTATTTTATACTCCTTTTTCCCAAACTTGAAATTGAGCTTTCTTTAAGAAAACCATCTTATGATTCCGGTGGAGAGTTGTTTAAGGTACAGCTTTTGTAAGAATCATTGAAGTGATGACAGTAACTGTTCTCTTGGAAGTTTCTACAATGTCTGAAGAATCTAAGCTTAGAAAAAGGTTTTAGTCATTGAAAACCTTTCCAGGTGGGCGTAATCAGAATTTCTTAAACTAATGTGACCTCTTAAGACAAATCCACCTTTCAACATGGAACATAGAATTCAAGCTCTACATTATCAACATCTAAGAAAATGGTCTTAAAGGATGTGAAGTTCTCTATGTTTCTGTGTATTAGAGGTCTTGCGATCTGAATCTATGATTCCGGATGCACCTTGACATTCTAACATTGAACACCGATTCAAGCTTGTAAGTCTAGATCTGGACTAAGCGTCATATGTAAGAGGGCATCACATGATGTTTCAACTTTTTTCTAATCAATGGACCCAAAGAGTTGCTATCAAACTTTTGTGGTCGCTTGTCACTGCTCGCCAAGTCAACTGTGAAATGAGAACTTACAATACAAGGGCTCCTTTCTGAACCCAGCAGGACCACCGACAGCTGTTTGTTCTAGTGAAACAACTTGCATTGCATGTTTTAGTTTTACCCAAACTTAGATCCCAGAATTCATAGTTACAGTACTTATACAACATAGTATTATCCTCATGTCTGCATGAGCTAAGGTAGGGTTTTTTTAGTTGGACAGTCTTTTTATTCTGTTTCACATTATTTAAGATGGTCCCTATTGCACTGTCCTGAATTCAGACTATTTTGCTTTATCTCCAAGCAATAAGGCAGCTCTTATGGTGTCCCAAACTCCCAACCAATAATTTCACCTTGTCCTTGGCAAGTGTCTCACTAGATGGTACAGTATCTGTCCTTTTCTTTCTAACCCGTTTCTAACAGTCTTCCAATATTTCGAATGCACTTAATAAGTTGCATTAACATGATCACTGAGGTGAGAGATTTAGGCTGGCTGGCTCTGACCGTCTTCAACAATGTCTGAACAGAACAGGGACCCAGAGGGTTAAATAAAATCTAAAACATGACGTCAAACCAAGATCAGATCAAGAGGTTAAGGGTCGAAATGGGCGTCAGTAGCTGGGCCAGAGTAAACCTGCAGGCCAGTGTGTTGAGTGTCTCCTTGCTCGAGCCCAGGGAACTTCTATGTATTTCTATCTCCTGACTGGCGACATTCGGACATTTTTAGTTAGATATCTTTGTTAGCGACCTATCCAACAGGAATGGGTGGAGAGGAGCCTGCCACAACATGATATGATGATGGGGCAACGAAAGAATCAATCAACTGATCAATATCTGTTGTTCAAGTTACATTATTATGTATGTATGTATGATGTATGGAAGTTTCACTCTTCATCATTGACTCTCTTGTCCCCACTGGTCCTGAGGACTTTGACTGTATATGGATTTACATCATTCTATTATTTTTCATCCCAAGCAGAAGTTACTTTAAATTCATCAAACTATAGGATAAGGTTTCCATAAAAGCATGAACACAAGTAGCTGTTAAAACGAAACCAACCAAGTCTTACATTCTAAAATGAGACAGCAGCAGAAATAAATTTACAAGATAAATGCAACTCCAAAGCTTCTTCAGTTCTCTTCCACCGGATTATCAGTGCTCAGATGATGCCAAGTTACAGAGACGGAATGCAGGATGAACTTACAACTGTTGAACTAATCACATCATCACAAAGGCTGGTACCGTCATTGTTCTTCTTGCTCTCAGCTCTGGGGCTGCCACCTGAACTGCTGTTGGAGAGTGATACGAAGTTTGTTTTCTGCAACACTCCAGTTGGAGAAGATCCCAACTGCTGGCTACCATCCCACCCTTCATTCAAGAGGTTAAGGGCCGACGAACTCTTGTAAGTACTGGTGTTGCCGCCACCAGATGTAATGCTGAAGGCCTCCCCTAATGGTCCACACATTGAAGTTCCCCACGAGATAGGTATCCAGTTTGCTTGCTTTTGGCTTGATTCGCTCGGGAAGCCGCTCGCTCCTGAAACCATTTCAATGGGGTCAAATTCGCGGGATAGCTTTAATGGTGAGGGAATGAGCTTATCCTGGGTTGGTGAGGATGATGATGATGAGAAGTCAGTGGAGACCATTGGGATTGACATTGAGAGTTGAGTCCAATCAGATTTCAGCTCTTCAGGCCAACTAATGACTGAGCGACTTCCATGGTTTTTGGGCCAGTCATCCATGAATTGACGAAGGGGATGTTGGTCTTGAGCTTCTTTGTCACTGAAATTCAGAAATGACTCACAATTTCTGGAGTTCATATAACAAATCGTCTGAGAAGGATTAAGGAGAGAATCAGAGGAAACAAGTCCAAATTCCGACAGAGAAGATTCAACAATTCCTTGATCCTGCTTTGGGATGGTGAAAGTAGACTCCTCAGACTTTGGTTTGACGGCAGAAGAGACAACCGTTTTGCCCCTTACATCCTGTGTTCTGCTAATCAAATTCAATTTAATTAGTGTCCAAAACTTTAACAAGAACCATGTGCGAAAAACATTTTGAAGTCAAAAGTCGTGTAACAACAGAGTAATGCACATCACAGTTACCAATTTGGACATATATAAAGCCTAAAATCAATGTCCAAATAGATCATTAGTATGGCAGATCAAAAGGTTCCACCTTTGAGAAGGAATCCCAAGTTTCAACTCCTAGGAATGGTCATTTTCTCCAAAAGAAAAGATGAAATAAAGAGGTCAGCTCTATAGGAAAAGTAAAGGAAGGAATTTTAAGTATAAACTCTTTTATACCCCAACTTTAGAAAATAATGACATTAAATTGGAAACTCAATCACAAGAAATTATCAAAGTTTTTTTTCACCTTTTGACAGCAGAAGCATTGGCATCAGTTGGTAGCAAGCTCTTAAAATGTTTCTGTGCAGTAGCAAGGCTGTTGGTGGTGCCACCACTGGCTATAACCGACGTTGACATGGAAGAAGTCATTGGCACCACCTTGGAATTGGTAGTCACAGTGGCAGCATGGCCAGTCTGGCCTTCCACAGGCTTTCTTGAACGATGGCGGCCACGATTAATGTGCCTTTCACAATACTTTTGGTCCACTACAGCATCCCTCGAACACCGCCATTTCTTCCCGTCTGTTCGACGGCACCTTCCCGGTTCAGGATCATTGTTGTTGCCACCATAACCCAGATGGAAAGCGCCCCATCCCACTGCAAATTAGAAAGAAGCAAACAAAAGAGGGGGGGAAAAAAAGAAAGTGGAGGGTTGAAGGAGGAGAACAGTCAGCCAAAAGAAGGGGACCCAAAAAGAACAACTCTAAAGACTCATACTTTAAAAACCTAAAAGGAGCAATTTTGATTCGTGAGCATATAATGGATTTGTGAAAGTAATTTTGTTAAAAAACTGAAAACACAACACAAACCAAACAAACTAAAAATCCCATTACATAATAAATAAAAGCGACAAAGAAATCTATTGTAACCAGTAAAAATCAGATATATAAAGCAGCATACTCATGAGTAAACCCAAACACACGGATGAAGACATAAACTTTTCGTCTAGAACAAAAAAAGAAAGAAAAAGGAACATACGGAGATTGATTCAGAACTATGATTACTTGTCCCAGTATTGCAGGGAATACAATGTTGGCCTTAGCTATTGTCTTAGAGATAAGGAATGCAAAGAAGCTTACATGAGTTGGGAGGGAATGATCCGGCAGAAGCTCCGGACAAACCGTACGGGTTAAGCGACTTCTTGAGCGGGATGAGTAAATTGGAGGGCACAGGCACATTTGCCGAGATATATTTGTAGATCAAGGCCTGGTGTTCTAGCTCCATCCACTGAGATGGACTGAAAGGACCTCTTGTCCCAGAAAAGGGACCATGCAAGCTTCCATTCAAACTTCCAGTACCAGAACCTGCTCATTTGAATACAAATTTTCTTGTTTAGAACATTTATGGTAGCCAAATGAAACATAGATTTATTTCAAACAACCAAGCTCTATATGTTAGTCCTACTGATTTCTCTAATCTTAATTACCTTTTTCATTTCAGATATGGTTTGACCGTTTAAGATTTTACCAAATCAAGAGCAGAAAGAGTAAAAGAAAAAAAATCTTTCCTCTCAGACAAAGACTCCCTTTTTTTGGTTTCCGAATACCCAACCTACCTAGAAGATGGAGATGAGTACAAAATGAACATCACTAATCCATCTTAGCTATCTCCAAAACCCACTTCACAAAATCAAATACCAAAGAACCGCACAGCCCAACTTTGACCAAAGCAAGAACTATAAAGGCAAAAGCACAAGAGCATTCTAGCATAATACCTGAACTTCTACTATATGCAGCGGTTGTCAGTTGATGATAATAGGGAAAGCCAGAGTTATTTTGAGCGCATTTCTCCATCAACCCACCACTTGTACTAAGAAAAGGAGTAGCTTCTGCTTTGGGTGAAGAGAAGCTGAGCATGTGCTCTCGTTGGCGAGTATCAGAAGAAACCATAACACTAGATCTCAAGAAAGGACTTGCTTGCTGCAATGGCATTGTCTTGGGGACAGATACATCGTCACCCCTGACCATCTTCAGACTCCTCCACTCATCACAAGACGACCCCTCGTGCATAGCTGAACTAGATTCAAGAATCTTTCTTTTGGTCTCAAGAGCTGAGACCTGAGAAGAAGCTCCAATATGTTCAGGACCCACAAAACCATCCAACCCCAGAGCCCCAAAGTTCATGTTGGAGACAAAAACAACCTATCTACAAAACGACCATGAATACCCCCATAGCGATGGAAGTGAAAGTAGGAAGCTTTTTCTCCTCTCTCTCTCTCAAGGGTTGAAAGGGAAAGAGAGAGTGAAAGACAGACGCATCACAAGGGTGGGTTCTGTACTTTATTTGTTTAATGGGGTGAGCTAAATTGAAGAGAGAGGAGAGTTGAAAGTTGAAACTGAGGGAATACACCAACACTAGCCAAAGATGGCTATCACCAAAAACTCTCATCAACCAGTACCACTCTCTCAGACATGCTGCCATATACCTATCCATGGTCTATTATAAGGTGTGAAGAAATAAAGAATTTGTCATTTTTAGTTTGTGAAGTTACTTTAGTGTCCCTGTAAGGGTCTTTTTGTTCTTCTTGAACTTTTTAAGCTCTTCTTTTGCCCCAATATCACAAAATATCCTATACTTTTACAGTAATTATTAACCATTTGAAAAATCCAACAATTCAATTGATTTAATTTTGAACTGATTAATTCTTCACTTAAATTTTTTATTTTTTGTAATTTTTATTATTAAAAATTAATCAGTTTATTAGTTATTTTATAATTTTATAAATTAATTAATTTTTATAAATCTAAATAAATCAATTAATTTTTATTTAACAATATTATTTTTATTTAAATTTTAATTTTTTAATGAGTAAATATATTTTTAATTATATTTTAATTTAATTTAATTTTTAACCAATTTTGTGACAATCTAATTGAACATTTTAAACCTAAAATTTCTAATTGCTCTCAAAAATTGGATCTCATAATTATCTTGTTATTTTTTAAGTTGAAAGTTTAAATTTTGATTAATCAGCCATTATAAACTAATAGACGTGGGTTCATAATGAAATTAATGTGCCTAAGAGAAAAATGACAACTTTATTATTCTTTTTAATGATAAGTGTTAAATCTACTATCACGTCTTAAATAAATAGATAAATAAAACAATTTAAAATAAAAGTTTTCAAATTCTAACTTAAATTTTTATGACCTAAAAAGTTGGATTAAAATTTTGACTCTTTTTTGTAAGTTAAATTAATCTACATTAACAAATATATAAATTTTAAAATATCAATTAACTAATGATAAGTTGATTATTATAAATCAAGAAATTTTCTTTTTTCAAAATAGATTTTTAAGGAAAATATTAAATTTGATATTCTAAAATATATTTTTTTAATTTTAGTAAATTAGTTGAACTAATATATAACAACAATAACAATAATAAAATTTCAATGAAAATTATATGATGTAACCTTATTCCTAACGTTCAAAAATTAATAAGTCATTAGCATATCTATCGAAAAAACCTGCTTGATTCATTTTAAATATTCGTGTAATCTAAGATTAATTTACATCATAAAATGATAATAACAATAAAATTATGAATAAACATGTAACATTATACAACAACTATTAAAAGCATAAATAAGTTAATAACTTTGAGATAACTACAGTTTTATATTTCCTTGTATGTGATAGTTTAAAGTTAATTATCACATACAATTACAGCATTACAAGGCTAATTATGGCATTTCACATAAAAAATATCTCGACCCCTTCTAACAATTGTTGGAAGTGGAACAGCATCATCGTAACTTGGGGTTACAAACTAAAGCGGTTTTCATGTCTTGTGGTCGTATCTGTCATCAGGGCATCAAACAACCATGTTATTGCAACGTGACCCACAACCTAAAAATTAATTAAAAATAAAAATTTTAAAATAAGAATAAAGAATAAATTTATTATTACAATAAAGTTAAATTTTAATTAAAAATCAACTATTAAATAAAAATCAATTAATTTGTGATAACAAATTTATCAAAATAAACCAAATTAAAAAATATAAATCAGTTTAAAATTTTATTGATTGAATTATTCAAATCGGTTCAATTTCTTAATTACTAATTTAGCTCAATCTTATAATTAGACAATACATTTCTTGAGATTAGATAATCTTTTGTCTTTTGTATTGATAAAATTTGAAGATGATATGTTTTAAATGTATATTAAATGAATTGTTAAAATATATGCAATATTTTTAAAAAATATGTAAATAAAATAAATTATTTTATATATTAATAATTTAAAATAAAGTGACATGTTTGATTAAAGTAAGTTTATAAATTTTAACATGTAGGAACTCATTTCTTAGTTAAGTAACATATTCCTAATCTCTTTTTATTTTTTCTAAAAATTAAAAATTGATCATAGGGTTCACACATGAGCTGCATTTTTTATGAGACCAGATCTTTTGTTTCAATAATCCTATTTTAGCCTTGTTTTGCACATCATATACCGTTGTTTTAATTACAAAATACAATACGGAGTAGAGTTGTAACAGAATAACAAAAATAGCATGTATAAACTTTTTTTAACTTTAAATAAAAAATCGAATACATAAATTCTATAAATATAATGTCAAATCATATAATTAAAACTAAAGAATAACGATAATAGCATATCTAAACTCCTTTTTAACTCTATTTTACATAAATAAAAAGACCATATACAATAGAAATTCTATAAATATAATGTCAAATTATATAATTAAAACTAAAGAATAACGAGAATAGCATACCTAAACTCCTTTTTAAGTCTATTTTACATAAATAAAAAGGCCGTATATGACAGAAATTTTATAAATATAATATTAAATCATATAATTAAAACTATAGAATAACGAGAATAGCAAATCTGAATTCTTTTTTAACTCTATTTTACATAAATAAAAAGACGCATACGAATAAAAATTCGATAAATATAATGTCCAATCATATAATTAAAACTAAAACAAATTGAAATTGTTATCCAAATTAGAGCATTAGTCACGTGTACTTTGACTTTTTACTATGATTATAACCGTTGGTTTGGTGCAAGCCTTAATTTCGATAAGACAGGTGGCGTGCATGCAATCATGAATGTGCAACCTTTTGCTTAATAAGGCCAAAGACTTTTTTTAGTTACTATGAGTTAGGACCTAGTCTATGTTTTGTTTAGGCACGAACTATCCCACTTAAGAAACCGACTAGATTGCCCCCATTAGAAAATAATCCAAAAACCACAATAATTGGATTAGAACATGTGTTAAAGATTTTTTTTTTTTGGCCACAAGATATTTTAGGGGGTTCTAATTATGAAAAAATATTTTTAAGTCATTCATACTCAGACTAATCTTCGTTCGAGTCAGATAAGTCATTTGTCGGAAGTAAAACTCTAACTCCAAGTTTTAAACGATTGCATACATGAGAAGGATTCAAACTCACGACCTTACTTAAGTCAGGAGAGCTCATTACTAACTCACCTTATAATTTTAAATTTAAAATGTAAATTTAAAAAAATTAAAAGTATTAAAATTAATAATTAAAAATTTAGTACAGTTTAACTAATGTGATCTTACAAATTTTGAACTGATCAATTTTTTATTTTGGTTTATATTAAGAATTTTTTATTAAAAATCTATTAATTTTAATAAATTAATTAATTTTTATATACCATTTAGTTTTAATTTAAGAGTTTATTTCTTCAATTAAACTTTAATTTTTTATAGATAAAAGTAATTTCTTTTTGTAACTATTTTTAAATTATTTAATCATATAATTTTATTATTTACCAATTTTATAACAATTTAATATTAATTGAACTTTATAATTTTAAATATCTTATTATATTAATTTATTTTTCAATTCAATTTTTATAATATTGATTAAATTCTTATTCTTTTTTTCAGTTTGAGTGAATCAAGTTAATTACCTATAATCTAGAGGGTGTGGAAGCATATCTATGTGTTTTAGGGGAACAGATTATCTATTTTTATTAGCCTGTTCTTACCATATTTTATAAGCATTCGTCTATTTTATTAATGTGACATATAAAAATAATAAAAAATGGATATTCATAAAATATGATAAAACAAAACAATAAGAACAGATGAGAGGGCGTTTGAAATTTAGGCTTGGGGTTGGGTCATTATCACAAACATACGCCCTATCCTAGCGTTGTTTTCATGTCCATTCTACCATCCACGCTCATTTAACGTGCCATTAATATGTCGTTGAAACGGGCACCACTGAAAAATATTTAATATTTATAATTATTTAAACAATTATTATTTATAATATCTTAAAAGATTTTTTATTTTTATGTAAATCATTCTGGTTCAGCCTGATTCTGATGTGGTTGAAGGTTATTGCTTGGATCCATGAAGCTGGTCGATATAAACTCTGAAGCACCTGCAAAACAATAAAGGCACGTCGGGGGTTGATAACCGGTAGGTCCCTCCGACGCTCAAATTAGTCTTTTTGTTGAGGGTTATGGCGACTATAAGCAAAGAATAGCGGTGGTTCTAATGTCGTACCTGTATCATGGTAGAATAGTACCTTATATATGGAATAAACGCTAGGTTTAGGTCTTTACATAGATCTTTACGTTTGCATGGGAGACTAACACCTGCAAATGGGTCGTGGACTTGTGGACCTGGACCCGGCCCTAACACAGCCAACCTAACCACATTAAAAAATAATCTCCTTATTAATTAAGAACAAGGCTGCATAATATTAGATCTCTTCGAGCTCTACGTAATAGCAAAATTTGTATGAGGACAAAATGATACGAACGGAAGGAAAGGACATTTAAAGTATTTATTTATTTATTAAAATTTAAAAAGTATAGAAAAATATTTTTAATTTTTTTAAATATGAAATTTTTATCAATTAAATATATTAATTATTTAATTAACTAAAATTAATAATTAATATGAACGATTCTAATTTAATTAAATATATTTAATTTAAAATATTTTCACAATATCATCATCATTATCATACCTCGAAGTTCCGCAGTGAAGCAAGGTCTGAGAAGTCTGATATCTTATCCCTATATTATAAAGAGGTTGTTTTCAATAAACCCACATGCAAGTGTAACAGAACAATAGTGATGCATGTTAAAAGAGTAAATACGTAAAGACTTATATCTAATAGTTATCATAATCATGCAAAGACAAACTTTTCTCATTACTAGTTGCACTATAAGTCTTTCTTAAGCGGTGTCCTGAGAGTACGGCAATTCTACAATTTTATACGTCCATCGCAAAAATATTTCCCCTACACCTAAAAAAAACTCTCTATGCGGTAAGAATGAGTCGTGATGGCTCTACATTATGTCGTTTACTTTTATCTTGTTACGTTAGACTTTTCTAATCCTAGCTATTACTACAATAAGGGTCAATTCTATCATATCTCTCTGTATTACCTAAAGTTGAACTAAACGACATTTAATTAAACACATTTTCAAAACATCACTTTCAGGGACGTGCTGGGCTTGGTGGGTTCCAGCTCCTGCCCACGTGACCGAATTATCTAAAAACATGGTCTGTTTTAATCAAGAATCCCAAAGCTGATGGATTTGTTGCCGTGCCCAGTTTTAGCAACAGCTCTCTTTTTCACTTCAGGTCAAAAACAAGAAGAGTGAGACCTTAGAGCAGGGATGGCAAAAGGCCTGACAGATAAAGGCAAAACTATATTATTTTGTTGAAAATAAAGCATTTTGTCATAATTTTCTAAAAACATAATAATTTCTGCAAATTTTGAGTTTAGGTTTGAGCTCGAGCTCAAATTATGGTTATCTCAGGCCGAATTGAGACTGGGCTTCAACTATTCTCTAGAGTCAAATTAAATCTGACCCATTGTCGTCTCTATTTAAAGAGAAAGTAGTGATAAAGTCGTGTTACTTTATTTTTTGTTTCTTTAAGATAAATACTAAAGTTATCCAGCTATGTGATTTAATACTTTTCAACTATACAAATTACATTTTAAAAATGATCAAATATTGTATTATTCGTAATTATTAAAATTTGAGAATTTGCATGATACAAAAATGATACACAGCATAATATTCATAAGAAAATATAATCTTACATAATGTCATCTCAATATAAAATTAATGGACTAAATTTAGATTGATTGAATTTTGATTCAAATTTGAATTCAGGAGTGTTTCAAATTTAGATCGTCATTTTCTTTCAAATTAATAATCATATATAAAAGAACAGTTAATGATTTTTAAAATATCAATAATAAAAAAATCTCAAACTTTACTCAATTTTATAATTCTGACCTGAATTTTAAAATATGACAATTAAATATTTCAATTTTCTATTTTTAGCTAAAATAATTTGACATTAAGCTCTTTAGGAATATGAATGATGTGACAATCATGTTGAATTAATATTTTTATGATATAGCTGTCACATAATGTACTTGTACCATATATATTATTTAATAAATTAAAAATATCAAAACTATAAAATAATAATACAAATCTGGGTATGTTTTACTTCATAATTATTTTATAATGTTGGATATTTTTAATACCCTCTCATTTTGTAGTCCAAATAGCCTCGGTTTGTAGTGGAGGACTTTCAAATTGCCCATTGAAGCCGACCAACCGGTGGTTTGAGGCCTGTGGGTTCAAATAGTGATGAAGCTCGTTCAATATATTTATAAAATGCAATTAGTTCAGACTTAAAAGTGAAATTATGTCAAATTTGTTAAAATTAATTGATTTTGAATCTCATTTGGAAGTGGTTTCTTTACTATTTATAGGTAAGATTGCGTAGTACTAGACCTTCTCGTTGCATGTCAACAAGATTTTTACTAGATATTAGTATTGTTGTTGTAAGTGAATTTGAATCGTTTAATTAGACAAATAATTTATAAATTATTATTTAAAAACATTGATTAATTATTATTTAAAAATATTGATTGTGAGTTTTATCAAAAATAATAATAATAAGTTTTGTTAATATAAAAAGCATCTTAAGATCTCAAGCTTCCAATTTTTGAAATTCTCAAAATGACCCGTGTTAGAGTATTCCGCATGGATTAAAAATAAAAATGTTAAAGAGTTAATAAATAATAAGGGCTGACTAACAAAATAAATGACTAGTTATAATCATTTTCACAATGGTTGAACCTAAGCTTAATCTTATTAATGGATTATATGCTCAACCCATATTAAAAATTCTAATATGGTATTAAAACAAGTTTGCCCTGAATTCTTAATTTTCTGATTGTCGGTCTGGATGTCCAATTCTAGCCTTCCAGTCTAATTAACACTGCACTTATTTCAAGTAAGAACTGATATCTAGTTTCAGTTGCATTTGAAGGAGAAAATAAATGGTGATATCCAACTAACTAAATAGCTAGTTCTAGTAATTTTGTTAGGACTAAAATTCGATTCTTATTAATGGACTCTACATCTTATTTATATTAAAAATTCTAATATTTTGTGTTAACATATATACTTTGTATTATACTTTATTGTTAATTATTTAAGTTAACTTTAAATTATTAGTTTATGTACATCATATAATTATTTGGTTATCATGTGTTCTTTTCAAAAAAATTTCTAATACACACTCACTATTAGAAGTCTTTGGAATGGCTGGTTGCATAGCACTAATGGCATGGGGCCAGATCCAATTGATGTAACCAATTAAAGGTTTTTTCTTTTTTTTTTCATTTTTCATTTTTGAATTTGGAGGTTAATTCATAATTGGTAGGAAATGTGCAGGATGAGGCTCCATAAAGAAATCACGTGAGAGTTATAAGTGGCCCATGGCCATATCCTTATTTGGAATCGGTCAAATATACGATGGAAAAGGAATAATACCCCCAAATGATTACTCTGCTGCTACTGCTCCACATGAGTGCATAAGGATGGCCTTGCCCCATCACTCATCAACATCGGTTAATAAAAGCAAACTTGGAAAATAAATAATAAATAATAAATAAATAAATAACTCCAAGGCGCAGGTAAATTGGTAAAGGGTTTTCCTAACTTAAGTGAGGTTACGGATTCAAATCGTCCTCATGTATGCAGCCGTTTAAAACTTGGGGCCAGAGCTTTGCCTTCCACAAGGGACCTACCTGACTCTAACGGAAATTAGGGTTTTCCTAACTTAAGTGAGGTTACGGATTCGAATCGTCCTCATGTATGCAGCCGTTTAAAACTTGAGGCCAGAGCTTTGCCTTCCACAAGGGACCTACCTGGCTCTAACGGAAATTAGTCTGGGTGTGGATGACTTAAAGATGTTTTTCCATAGTTAGAACCCTCCTAAGATACCTCGTGGGAACAAAAAAATAAAAACATAAAAGCAAACTTGGAAAACAAAAAACAACATTTTAAAAATGTTTTTTAATAATGTAATAGTAAAAAGATATCACCTAATGATAAAAAAATCTAAATTTAATTTGACCGGAATCTTAACAGGTTGTTAATTTTGAAAAAGGAAATATATATACAATATAGGCCGTTTTTAATATTTTATAGGTCTTAGATAAAATAAAAAAATTTCATATTTTTGCCTATGTTTAGGTCCTTATATAAAATAAAAATAAGTAAAATATAGATCATTTTTGTTGTTATTTATAAGGTCAAGAATAAATCCTATTTTGTTTCATTTTATTTTTTATAAGAATAAAAATAATTCTTATTTTATTATTTATCAAGATGGGCCCTAGACGGGGAGTCCAGATCCTCTGTCTAATTTTATGGTATCTTATTCTGTCCTATGAATTTCAGTCATTCATTTATGTAGGTTTCATGTGGGTCTCGCATAAATAAACGCGGGACTCGCATAAATGAGTGACTGAGATTCATGAGACAGAATAAGATACCATAAAATTGGACAGAAGATCATATCCCTAGACAGGTGCCCATCCTACCCCTGCTAAGGGCCGACCCTGATATATATATATATAATATAATATAATAAATCAAAAGAGGAGGGTTTCATATTATATTCTATTTTATCGTAAACAATAAAAATGAGAAAATTTTGATTTAAAAAGTTTACAATAAAATGTAAGACAATAAACAAGTTTTCACTATATTGTATTATAAATTTTTCTTCTAAATAACTTTTCATTATATTATATTATAAATTTTTTTGTTCTTTTCAAATAATAACTTTATAATATTATATTTATTTACGTTCAATTGTAAATGATGTTAATAATCTCTTGTCAAATTAAATATGTACCCTTAGTCAACAGGCAGCAACTGAAACGGAGGCGTTTCAAGTCCAAATAACCTAATCGCACCGTTTAGTTACAACCACACAAAGCCGAACATGTGGTGACTTCTCCCGCCACACAGAAAAACTAACTTCGCTTCTCCGTCGGTCGAACGCTTACTTGGCGTCTTCGTTCTTCTTTCAACGTCAATGGCGAACTCTGTGATATCTGCAAAGTCCATGCAGCCCCTCCCGAATCTTTCCTTTTTCTCTTCGAAATATCCTAAACTATTTCCCTCTTCATCCTCTTCAATCTTCTCCTCGACGATTCCGTCTCGTTGTCTCTCAAGTCCTACTATCACCAAGCCCCGTCTCGTCACCAGAGCCTCTGCTTCCGATCTATCGGTGAATATTGGGGAATTACTCGGAGATGTTGGCATCTTCACTGCAGCTGGGGAGCCTGTCCTGTTCAAGGATCTCTGGGACCAAAAAGAGGTATTGTTTCTTTCTTATCCCTTCAGTCCATAATGATTTTTCTAATTGATTAAGTAGAGGCATTTGATGCGCAGGGAATGGCTGTTGTTGCGCTTTTAAGGCATTTTGGATGTCCTTGCTCGTAAATACTAAACTTAGTCCATATGATTATGATTTGCTTTATTGTTAATCAGTTGCATGGCTTACTTAATTTGTATTTTCCTTTGTGAAAGTTGGGAGCTTGCTTCCTCTTTAAAAGCATCGAAAGACAAATTTGAGGCAGCTGGTGTCAAGCTTATTGCAGTTGGTGTTGGTACTCCTAATAAAGCTCGTATTCTTGCTGAGAGGGTAGTGCTCTTTCCTCATCACTTCCTGCGTACTACTACTTTGTCTTATGCTTTCTTTTGTTCAGAAGCTGGCTTTGCGAGCTTCTTAATCAGTAAATGGTTAATTGCGTATAACATATAATTCTTGGAAGATTGATTAATTTGTTGTTTATGATATGTGTTCATTGATCAGTTACCATTTCCAATGGAATATCTTTATGCCGATCCTGATCGCAAGGTAACATATCTCAAGTAATCAAATCCTTACTTCTGCCGTTTTGGCGGCAATTGATCACTGGTAGTCTTACCTTATTTCAGGCTTACGATGTCTTGGGCTTATACTATGGACTCGGTCGTACATTCTTCAATCCAGCTAGTGTAGACCCTCGTATCTTTTGCTCTTTCTTTGGGCAGTGTGTCAATTAATATGTACTTAAAGAGTGATGGGCCTTTTCTTTTTTAACGTGACAGGCTAAAGTTTTCTCCAGATTTGATGCTTATCGGGAGGTTTTTAAGAGCTATACCATTAAAGCAACCCCTGACGATAGAAGCAGTGTGTTGCAACAGGTTTGGTTTGACCTTGTTGGAACTAATGTATGCTATCGAAATTTTCGTGCTTAAGGGTACGTACGTGGTAATAATGTTAGTCAGTCGAGCTGCAAAAGTTCAAAGCTTTGCTGATTAAAACTATGCAACATTTTCTGTTTGGCTGGGCTCAGCCTTTCCATCACATGATTTAAGATGAAGCTGAAGCTTGGTTTCTGATGCCTGAGTACAAGTTGTGGGACAGTTGATATCCCTGTATATGGAAATGTTAGTGATTCATTTGACCTTTTCAATTAACGAGCTCAAATCAATCTTAAGCTTTGTTTCATAATGAACTTGACAAAAGCTTGTGGATTCTTTATGAATAACTAAATAGTGATCCAGGGCCTTGTATGCCCTTAACGTTGCTAAGTCATTCTTTGCTTTTGATCTTGTCATTAGGGAGGAACGTTTGTGTTCAGAGGGAAGCAACTGTTATACGCCAGAAAAGATGAAGGGACAGGTGATCACGCTCCTTTAGATGACGTTTTCGAGGTTTGCTGCAAACTTCCAGTTGCATGAAGCTTCACAAGATAGGCAACTAGGAAATTTGGACTTGTACACTTATGGGATCAATACTTTATGCGTGTAAATGTTATATGTCTTGCAGTGTTCATATATGATAAGTTATCTGTACTGTTGTTGTTTTATTTAAATGTATACAATGTCGTTTCTTGTAAATACTTTGTGTTTTTTTTTGTTTGTACAGCTGTTAGTCATCTAGTGTTGTTTTACTGTTTTTGTATATAGAAACATCTGACCATTGCGTAAAAAGGATACTTACAGCTAAATAAAAGATGGTCGGTTCTATTTACTCTTTTTTCTCTCGAAGCTTCGGTTTCATGGTATCAGAGCGGGTTTTGATACTATAGTTGACTGATTGAAGCAAAAGAGAGAGTAAGGGGTTGCTGGTCGATTGTTCTTGTTAGAACGATTACATTTCTGCAGTGGAGGGAGTAGTTGATTTGGGGAAGTTAAAAGTTAGGGTTTCGTTTTTTTTCTGGTTTCTCCTCGTGAATCTGAACTTGATCGAAGGTCTTTGCAACGATGGAAGGTGTGTCACATGATTCTCCTACAGGATCGACTTTGGATCCTAGATTCCAAGGTATGCAAGAAGAAGGTCAGATTTATCTTCAAGGTTCAGACTATCCAGGTATGAGTTTAGTTACTACCGTATTGAATGGGAATAATTTTTTAAGCTGGAGTAGATCTATTAAAATTGCTCTGGGAGCTAAGATGAAGCTAGGGTTCATAGATGGAACATGCCAGAAACCTAATCCAGGATCTGTTGACTATGAAAAATGGATTAGGACTGATTATATGGTTAGATCATGGATACTGAATTCAATGTCAAAAGATATAGTTGAAGCATTCATCTATACAAATTATGCCCATGAATTATGGTTAGATTTGGTAGAGAGGTTTGGGGAAAGTAATGGACCATTACTATATCATTTACAGAGACAGATTAGTGCAGCTTCACAAGGTACTATGACTGTTGCTAAGTATTTTACTAGTCTTAAAAAATTATGGGATGAACTTTGGTGTCTCATGCCTGTCCCGCAATGTACTTGTGGGGCAGCAACACAGTGCATTTGTGGAGCACCTAAGGCTTTAGCTGATTTGACATCTATGAATCAGTTAATGCAATTTCTGATGGGTTTAAATGAGAGTTATGATCATGTTAGAAATCAGATTCTGGTTATGGAACCATTGCCGTCTGTTAATAAGGCCTATTCTATGGTCTTAAGGGTAGAGAAACAAAGGGAGGTACAAATGGTGTTTGGTGAAGGGATAGATAATAGTGCAATGTTAGTAAATGCAGGAACTACTAAGAAGAATTCAGATGGAGGAGGGAAACAGTCTAAACAGAAATGGGGTAATAATGATAAGAGTGAATTGTTCTGTTCTTATTGTAAGAAGAATGGACATTTGAAGGAAAATTGCTTTAAACTCACTGGTGTACCAGATTGGTACAAGGAGTTGCAGAATCGGAGAGGGAAAGGAAGTGGAAAACCTTATACTGCTAATGCAGTAAATGAAGCTACTTCATTAACTGCAGATAACAGTAAACTAGTCACAGATCATGCTGTTAGTAATACTAATTCTCAATTGTCTGAATTGATTAAGCAAGAATTGCTTAAATTGGTTAAGAACAAAGCACTTACGGATCCTCTCATGGTGAACTTGGCTCATCTTTCAGATTTTGCAGGTACACTTCCTGCACTATCTCTTTCTAGCCTTGATGATATAGGTTTAGATTCAAGGATTTTAGATACAGGTGCTTCAAATCATATGTGTGTGGATTATTCTTTGTTAATCAAGCCTATTCCACAACAAAAATACATACCCGTTTATTTGCTTGATGGTACTCAAAACCGAGTACACCATATAGGTGATGTTATTTTACCTAATGATCTTGTCCTAAAAGACACCTTGCATATACCCACCTTTAAATTTAATCTCTTGTCTGTGCATAAACTTGCTAATACCTCTTCTGTTACCTTCCAATTTCATCCCCATCACTGCATTTTGCAGGACCTGAAGACTAACCGTGTGTTGGCAGTAGGAAAGGTTGTAGGCAGATTGTATATCCTTAATAAGGATTCTTTTGAGATAGAGACTATAACAAGATATTCTTTGTGTACTGTTACAAATGATGTAAAAAATATTCAGTCAATGTCTATGCACAAACTTTGGCATCAACGTTTAGGCCATATTTCTGACAATGTACTTAGACATATTATTTCATTTGATAATAAGAGTGTTGGTGAAGTTGGTGTTTGTGATGTATGTTCTCTTGCTAAACAATCTCGATTGACTTTTGTTTCTAGTTGCATCCATACTGACTGTATTTTTTAGTTAGTGCATGTTGATGTTTGGGGACCCTATAATCAACACTCTATTTCTGGGGGGAAATTCTTTCTGACAATTGTGGATGATTATAGTAGGGCTACTTGGACATATTTGATGAATCATAAATGCCAAGTATTCAATTATTTGGACAGCTTTTTTTAGAATGGTTAGAACTCAGTTTAACAAAACTATTCAGACCATTCGAACAGATAATGGAACTGAATTTTTAAGTGGGGAGTGTTAGAAATTATTTAGAGACTTGAGGATTTTGCATCATAAGTCATGTGTTTATACTCCTCAACAAAATGGGGTAGTGGAAAGGAAACATAGGCATTTGCTGCAAGTAGCCCGGGCTATCATGTTTCAGTCTTCTTTGCCTCCACATTTTTGGGGAGAGTCAATTCTTACAGCCACTTATATCATAAATAGACTTCCTACATCACTTCTTAAGTGGAAAACACCTTATGAGGTCTTATATGGGTATCCACCTAAGTATGATCATTTGAAATCTTTTGGATGTCTTTGTTTTGCAACAAATGTCAAGCCCCACAAGGCTAAGTTTGATCCGAGATCTTACAGGTGTGTTTTCTTGGGGTATAGTCATGGACAAAAGGGCTATAAGTTGTTTGATATAGATTCCCATTCTATTTTGGTTTCTAGGGATGTTATTTTTCATGAACATACATATCCTTATAAATCTTGTTCTAATCCCACACCAGATATTCCATTACCTTTGGTTTCTGTTGATCAGTCTTCTGGTTTTTTTGATGAGTTATCCTCTGAGTATCATTGTTCACTTCTTAATTCATCTGCTTCATCTACTGCTTCACCTTCTACTGAATCTTTACCATCTTCTTCTTCTTCTGCTATTCCAGTTGTTTTTGTTCCTGAATTGCGTAGGAGTACTAGAGTATCTCATAAACTAGCCTGGCTTAGTGATTTTGTCTCTAATGCAACTACTTACCATTCTTTGCTTTCTTCTTCTTCTCATCCTTTTGGTTGTGCTTCTTTAGCTTATTCTTTTAATACTTTTCCTTTTATACACACTCCACATCTTTCCTCCACTTTCATGTCTTTTTTAGCAAATGACTTTAATATTCATGAACCTCAATCTTATCATCAGGTTAAGTATCATGACCATTGGGTTCAAGGTATGCAGTAGGAGTTGGTTGCACTTGAATCCAATGACACTTGGATTTTGACTTCCTTACCAGCTGGTAAGAAGGCCATTGGCTCTCGATGGGTTTATAAGGTAAAGCTTAAGCCTGATGGGTTTGTTGATCAATAGAAGGCTCGGTTAGTAGCCAAGGGTTATAATCAGATTGAGGGCATTGATTTTATTGAGAGTTTTTCTCCAGTTGCTAAAACAGTCACTGTGAGGGTATTGTTAGCTGTTGCAACTCGGTTTTCTTGGCCTATACATCATTTAGATGTTAATAATGCTTTTTTACATGGATTCCTAGATGAGGAAGTGTATATGGTGCCTCCGGATGGGTATTCTAAGGCTGGTCCATATGAGGTTTGCAAATTAAAACAGTCTTTGTATTGCTTGAAGCAAACCTCCCCTCAATGGAATTGTGAGTTTACTAAGCATTTGCTTTCCTATGGTTTTATGCAGTCCCCACATGATCATTGCTTGTTTGTTAAATCATCTGGTTCTACTTTTGTTTCTCTTCTTATATATGTGGATGATATTTTGCTGACTGGTCCTTCTGAAGTTGTTTTGGGGTATGTTACACAGTTTCTGAATTCTGTGTTTACTCTTAAAGGTCTTGGTTCTGTTAAGTATTTCCTGGGTTTGGAAATAGCTCGATCTTCTTCTGGTTTGTATGTGAATCAAAGGAAGTATGTATTGGATTTGTTGATTGAGTCCGGGTTGACTGGTGCAAAACCAATTTCTACACCCTTGCCTAAGGGTTTGAAACTTACTGCTGATTCTGGTTCTTTGTTGGAGGATTGTGGGCGGTATCGTCGGTTGATTGGTAAGTTTTTGTATTTGAGTTTTACAAGGCCTGACATTACCTTTGCTGTCCAACAGTTGAGTCAGTTTGTTACTGCTCTTTGTCAAAGTCATTGGGATGCAACTCTTCATTTGCTGAAATATTTGAAGGGTTGTCCTTCTAAGGGATTATTTTTTCCTGCATCTTCTACTTCTGCTGCCTCTTCTCCTTGTTCTGTGGTTGCTTATTGTGATGCTGATTGGGGCTCTTGTTTAACCACTCGGTGGTCTATTTCTGGGTTTTGTCTTTTTTTGGGTTCTTCGTTAGTCTCTTGGAAGACTAAAAAATAGCCCACCGTCTCTCGTTCTTCTGCTGAAGCGGAGTATCGGAGTATAGCCTCCACTGTGTGTGAATTATTATGGCTTTTTTATCTGTTACGTGATTTGCAGATTTCTTTTATCTCTCCTATTCTTCTATGGTGTGATAATAAAGTTGCTCTTCATATTACTGCTAATCCGGCTTTTCATGAGCGCACCAAACATCTTGACATTGATTGTCATGTGGTTCGTGATCAGTATAAATTGGGTTTTGTTGCTCCTGCTCACGTTTCTTCTAAGGCTCAATTGGCAGATTTGTTCACCAAGATGTTGGCTACTCCTTTGTTTGATTAGTTGTTGTCCAAGTTAGGTTTGGTTGATGTCCACCAAACTCCAACTTGAGGGAGGATGATAAGTTACCTGTACTATTGTTGTTTTATTTAAATGTATACGGTGTCGTTTCTTGTAAATACTCTATGTTTTGTTCTGTTTGTACAGCAGTTAGTCATCTAGTTTTGTTCTACTGATTTTGTACATAGAAAAATCTGACCTTTATGTAAAGACACTTACAGCTGAATAAAAATATGGTCAGTTCTATTTACTCTGTTTCTCTCGAAGCTTCAGTTTCAGTTTTGAGGCAAAGAATCTGTACCATATAAAAGCCAATATTCTTGTCTTCCATATACTATCTTTAAAAATAACTACATGTTTCAAGAAAATGATCTTAACAAAACCTCATGCTTTCTCATTCCTAGTGCTTGCAAATCATGCTTCTGAGCTCATGGACCTGTCTTCATCTACCTTTATAGTGTTTATAATTGCTGCAACTTGACTTATTGATGGCCTTTCAATTGGTGACGGATTTATGCATTGCAACGCCACCTGTAGTAAGTTCACCATTCTTTCTTCACTTGCACCTTGTGAGATCAAGGTCCGGTCAAATACTTCCACTATCCATTCCTCTCTAATTACTGAATGTACCCACCTCGCTAAATCAAAGCCATTGTTTTGCATTAGCTTCCCTGTCAGAAGCTCCAGAAGAATCACCCCAAAGCTGTATATATCAACCTTGAAGGTGCTATATGCACTGTTTCCATTCAAGACATTTTGCTTGAAATTGTCAGATTGATCTTGCCTTGCATATATCATGAGACCATATTCGCTTATGGATGGTTCCATGCTATTATTGAACAAAACGTTTGTTGATTTGAGGTTCCCATGAGCAATTCCATCATCCCGAAGCTCCACGTGCATGGACGCTAACGCCTCGGCAATGTTCAGAGCAACGCTCAGTCTGCTGGCCCAGTCGAATAGTTGCCCACTTTCCGATCCTTCAAGTAAACAATAGTAAAATATTTCGTTGGATTAGGCCCCAAAAGGAGTGAGGAGGTAATATTTTTTTGAACAATTTCCTGGTTTTATGCTTGGTTAGAATATCTGCTTGACTTGTCTACACCGTTGCCAAGTGCCAAAATGTGAAAAACATTTGCAATTTATGCTCTTGGTAAAGCATGACTATGTCTGAGGTATACAACAGCAGAAGAAATTGCCCATGTCAACAGTTGAAAATTGGAATTTCCTTACCGTGAAGCAGATTGAAGAGACTGCCATTTCGCTGGTATTCGTACACCAGGAGCTTCTCTTCATTGGAGCAGTACAATGCAACAACCGGTAACACTCTTGTATGCTTCACGCTGTCTATCCTCCGCATTCTACGCATAAAGTCTTCCGCTGAAATACCCCAATCTTTGATCCTCTTCACTACCAAGATCACCCCATTGTCGAGTCTGACCTTATAGAGGCTTCCAAGCTTTCCTCTACCAAGCAACTCGGCTGATGCTCGAAGCAAGTCCTCAAATTTCAAATCCTTCACCACAGGATTTGAAAGAACTACAAGTGATGTAGAAGTCCTTTCGCTTTCAGCAGATGTAATTGAGTACTCCGATCTTCTGCCACGAGTCTTAGACTCGGTTAAAACCTCACTAGATTTGCTGCCATTCTCTGCTGATGTTGTCTTTTTTGCAGCATCGATATTTCTCTCTCTTTGCCTGCTTTTACTAACCAACTTTAAAGCAACCAGGATTAACACAACTGCTAGAACAATTATATAGCCCAGGTAGACGAGAAATGGATGCTTCGATGAACGCTTTCCTTCCTCTTTTGATGGTAAATTTGGCGGTGGGGCTAATGGTGGCGATGTGGCTAGTGCCGGAGCTGATGGTGGGCATGCATTTGATAAAGGTGCTCCACATAACTCAACATTACCAACAAAGCTGTCTGCGGGAAACTTGCCTTTGACATCAGGGACTGGACCACTCAAATTGTTGTTTGAGACATTGAATTCCTCAAGATTAGAGAAATCCAAATGTGGTATTGAACCATTAAGCTGATTGTTTTGAACAAGGAACACCAAAAGGCCAGATATCCTGAACAGATCAGGAATCTCACCAGAGAACTCATTGTTGGATATGTCAAGTTTTTTCAGGTTAACCAACCTTGACAGAGAAACAGGAA
This sequence comes from Erythroxylum shatona, assembly GCA_027568895.1. Lineage (NCBI taxonomy): Eukaryota > Viridiplantae > Streptophyta > Magnoliopsida > Malpighiales > Erythroxylaceae > Erythroxylum > Erythroxylum shatona. Next base: position 3,955,914 of record JAOSBK010000206.1, on the reverse strand, counting down.
TGCCACCTGAGAACTGGTTCCCATTTAAGTATAAGTGGGTTAAACTTCTGCAGTTTCCTATATCTTCCGATAACATTCCAATTATTTTGTTCCCTTTCAGGCTCAAAACAGCAAGAGAACTGGAAGTGCATAGAGAACTGGAATCAACTTTTCCAATAAAATTTAACCCTTCAAGAACTAGCTTAGAAACACGTTGTGACTTGCATGTAAGACCCTTCCATGTTCCATTACTAGGTCCATTACATGGGTCTGAAGCATTGTTCCAACCCCAACTGGGATCAGTTGGTGGATTACCTGCTGCAAGTATCTCCATGAACTTGAGCAATGCCTGCTTCACGTTTTCTGCTTCTGAATTTGCCATTGGAAAGATCAGAAAGATCGAAATGAGAAGCACCCGAATGGGAGCTCGATCCATTTTTGCTGAACAAACCAAATCCGGAGTTTTGTGAAAGTCGTTCAGGAGAAAAATACAAGGGGCCACACCACCATTCCCATTTTTTACTTGGAGATGACTGACTTGGGAGTTTGTTCTGGTAAAACAAGGAGAAGTTTGCGAAGTTTCAATGTTATTGCTTCAAGCAGTTCTCAGTGCCAATTGGCTGAATACGGAGAGAGGTTATAATGAACTGAATGCATTTGCGATAAGTTTGTGAATAAAGACAAAATGCCAGCCTCCCATAGCCGGCATTTTGACCTTGTAACGATTTCAACTTTAGACTCACCGTTGGCTCTTGCCGATCTGAGATTGCTAATAATTATAATATCAGTCAATTATTGACGTATCTCCTTTTGGTGGGTCTATACCAACAGAAATATATAAATTATTAACGCCATAATTCTGTAGGACAATTGCAGGATTTGCTCGCATTTTCTTTGGACAAAACCTGTTATACTGTTATTTAATGGGATACACTGCCTAGGATTAGCCGTCATGACAGGCTATATCCTGCAACAACGCCAGCAACAGTGCAATGTTCTTGCTGAAAAAACAGAAGCCACGTTAAACAATACATGCTTTACAGGCCAAAAGATGAGCCAAATCCTTTTTTGTCCTAAATCTCTAATCCGTTTTAGTTTGTTTTGTAAATCTTAGATCTGAATACAAGAATCCAACTGCAATCAAGGGGCTGTTTTCATGTTTTCTTAACTTTCCGTCATTAATTCCTTTTAGCAGAACACTTAAGGACCATAAACTGAACCAGTACAATTGTACATTCATTTTTGGAACGATTGGCATATATCGAAAGAGAAGGATTTTGAATCAAACAGGTTGGTGTGAGTAGTTCAGTACTCTCATCTCTTAACCAGATGTCTCGAGTTTGAGTCCTGGGAATGGAAAAATCTGTTTGGCCAACATTTTACCCCTTACGGGCTGACCTAGTGCGAGCGGGAATTAGTCTAAGGGTGTATGACTTAAAAGCGTCTTCCCATAATTGAGACCCTCTTAAAATACCTCGTGGGCTAACAAAAAAAAAAAAAAAAGAGAAGAATTTTGCCTTACTTTAACCAGATGAGGAGAAAGGTTTTTGTCAATAAAATCCCTTCACTGCAAACGGGCTACATTTGTTCATATCAATTGGAACCAGCTCTTTTGCTTATCTGGCAGAACAATGCGGCAACTATTCCTTTTAGCCCTATGTAGTAACATTTTTGCGTCTGACTTCCAAATTTTGGGCTTTCCGTTATATGTTATTACAGTAATTGGTGAAACGTGTGCTTGGCATGATCTACTGTAGTCGGCCAGATTGCAGAAGCAAAGTTACACAATAACTGACGCCAAGCATCGCAAGCAGACATATTAGTTACCAATTGCAATCACATTCGTTACTACAACAATTGTTCACATCTGACTACATTATCCATCCTCTGTTCACATTATCAATGAGACTTTGTACTTCCATATCAAAATGTATCACTTGACAAATGCCTACTGTCTTTACTACACTGCACTCAATAGCCTATGTAACTTAAGATTATACAAGCATATTAAAGGGAGTTGTGTAACTTAACCATCAAAGGAGGTGAAATGCAACACACGTTTGTTGCCACCAATTATGTGGTTCTCTATGGGGCTGCTACAGCCCCAGAAGGGCATCATGGGTCCACATGTCCGGCAATATCATCGTCACTTGATTCGCTTTCTTCCTCTGTGACATCCTCCTCATCACTCCTCTCTTCTGTAGTGGAATTTGTAATATTCTCCCTTTTAGCATAACGTTCACAGTATTCTGTTAATGATCACAAAATCAAAATCAGATTATATCCATCGGTCTTTAGCAACAAGTGACTTTTGAGCAACCCATGTATAAAAATGATAAAGCATTCTGTCCTTCATATGTTACAATGAAAAGTACTCTCAGGGAAAAACATATTAGTGTGATCCCAGATCATGCAGTGCCTTAGACTCTTAGTATACATCTAGAAGCAGTGTCAAGGAATGAAAAAGTTATATGATTCCAGATCATGGGACATTTTCTATGGTAAGCATAAAGCTCATCTAAGCCTGAGATTAGTAGGTTCAGAGTTTCAAAACTAACGTTTATGCACCATAATGAATGACACAGTTCATGTTCTGTCAGGATAACGACCACGCACACTCTGAATCCATGTACATTGACCCTTTTCAGGAGGATCAGAACATGAACCGTTGCCATTCACTATGGTGCATAAACTTTTCATTTTTCTTTTAGTGCTTTCTGTTCATAGCCAGAAACTAATTAATCATTTTGCTTCTAAATTTCTTCTTGTTCCCAGATGTGCACACGCGTTGTATAAACATTAACAATGATTCAAGTGCCAGAACTTATTGAATTGTGTTTCTAGAATAATTCATATCAATCACTATCATACTACTCCTGTTAACAACATAAATATGCATTTAATGATGATAAAAGAACACTGAATAACTGTCACCTTTCACTTTTTGATCATACTTTTCTCTATCCTTCATCATCAATGATGCAGCATCACCATTGAGAGGATCTGAAGGATTTGGATAAAGTAATAGCTGTGGCAGGAAAACTTCAAAAACATTTAGAAGATCTGCAGCAATGGCAATGATCGTTCACGGGTAAGAAATCCTGGAAAGAAAGCTAAAAGGGAAAAAGGACAATGGCAGAAAAAATGCATATGTAAACGATATTCCATTTGAGTAAATGACATTAAGTACTTATTAAACATGCAATGGCTAATCATTTACCAAACATTGGACTCCATGACTGGTTGATAACATCCAAGCATACAGAACCAGAACTGCCATTAACATATAACAAGGATAAAGTTAGGTGTATCAATACAAAAATGACATTTGAAGGCAATTATTGAAATGTAACTATGTCATAATTTGAACTTAATGTAAATGCTCTCAGAGAATCAGACCCTGGGCCTGCTAGAATTTCAACCCCTCAAATTGACTTACCCATCTCTCATGTCACCAACTGAATCAATGCACACAACCAATTAAAAGCTTCATAGGAAAAAGAAGTCTGATTTTAGCTTACAGTTCATCAACATTTGGGTGGAATATCTTGTTCACAAATCCAATAGAAGGAGATTTGTATGGATAAGCATCAGGAAGTTCAACATGGATTTTCCAAACTCCACCTTCATAGAGACCTGGGAGAGTCACAATCATATAAGTCAAAAAAATAAAGAAATTAATGTAAAATTTCATAAGCTTTCACATGAAAAAAAAAACAAACTGTTTGGAAATTCTTCAGAAAAAATGCTGTAAAATCAACTAGAATCAAGCCTATAGTGTTCAGCAAACTGTTGTACCAATGGATATATAACAGCTAAAAAGGACAAAATACCATTCGAAACCCTAAAACAATATTGTATATACTAGGACCGTTTATTTTCAATTCTATTTCTACTGTTTAGTTTCACTTTGGGTTTTCTGTTGTAGTCTCTAGTTTTCTTTTACTGGTTTTTTAAATAAAAACAAAAACCTCTTTAATCGTTAATGTCAATGTAATTATATTTTTATTACTGATAATAATTACATATTATATAAAATTTAAAGATAAATTATTTTTTAAAATAAAAATTAAATAAATTTATTTAATCTCTTATAAAATGTTTATTTCATAAGTTATGAAACTGGAAGAAACTAAAATCAAAAATTAAAATTAAAAACTCAAACAAGCAAGTTTTTTTAATTGAAATTGAAAACAAAAACAGAAAATCAAAAATAAAATAGAAACAAACAACCTTGAGAATCTTGTCAAGAGCAGAAAAGATAACAAATTAGTATTTGTATTGCAATCGCTTTCTTTAGACCATGATCTGATAAACGTATGCAAAAGATCCTTCTCCAAAACCATGATTTTGAGAGATTTCTTTCCCATAATTATGATCCTGAAATATTAACCAAATACCAAAAGAGATGCTTTCATGCAACCCACTTTTAGATAAAAGTTGTTCTAAATGTAATCCCAAGCATTTACAATATTTGATGGTTCATACATTAGTTTCAGCCATGCACACACAAACAAGCAAACGGAGACATGGAAGGAGAAAGCACAAATGGAGAGCACCATATACAAACCAATTTCACCAAAGAAAGGAAACAACTAGTAAGATAGATGTCAAACGAGAAGGAAAATGCACCACATCTGAAGATACATACTTCCTTTAGGACCATTAAACTCCACATTAAATTCATTCAATCCGTCGTTTATTGTCTCCACATTGTAATCGCTCATCATCCTGGAAACATGAATATGACAGCTCAGAATCAACTGAAAAGAGAATTGTTATCAATAACTTGAGAAAGAAAGCAGTTGCAGATCTTGGTAAACAAGGTTATTCTGCAAAATAACACTCATTTACAGGATATAAAAGGATGAAGCCCTTATGACGAAAAGAAACAAGGAGATATATCAGGAATCCATTGCAAAGCATCAGAATTGAGGACAAAAGGATAACAGGAACCATATGATCCACGCACAGGGCAGTCACCAGTTGTGACAATATCTGAAATCTTGCACTGAACAAGCCAAGAACTGCAAATAACAAGTCCAAACCACAAGCAGTAAACCACAGAATAGTTTTTATACAACTTCAGCTCCTTAACAACAATGCGCCTGTGCTCTTGATAGTTTTGAAATCTAATCATTCTTTCTGACACTACTAGGGCATTTCACGGATCATACTTCGGTCCACAACGCTGAATTTCTACCTTCTCCCATAAGCATGAAACTTAGTATAACGTATATCTAAAAAGGTCTAAACACGAATCTTCCATTTCAATTATTTCAACTGAATGAAGTGGGTAATCCAAAATGCATATACTAATAACGAATAGAACTTACAGCTTCATGACGTCCATCTCCCTCCTCTTGCTTGGAGAAGACATTTTATATTAAAAGTCAAGAAAAAAGAACCTGCCAGTAGAGCATTAAAGGATGTGCTTTTAATTTCACAGGAGGGTGTGTGGTGGTGTTGAGAAAAAGGCACATCTTAAACGAAATCCACTAACTCAAAATATTTTAAAATCAAGACGTAAAATATACAACGAGAAAAGCATACCCCTTTTCCAGAAATAAATAAAAACGTACGCACAATGTGGGATCTTGACCTCAAAAATAATGAAAGCCCGAAGTACAAGCAAGTGAAGATCAAATCTGTCAAAGAAAATGGACCATATCAGTTAGCCAATTCATCCAATGGCGAAGACAAGACAAATAATTGCTGCTAAGAACACAGGCTTGAAGCTACTTTTGATAAAACAATCAAGTACTAAAAAATGATGCATATATCTTCCATATCCAACTTCATCGAATCTCACATTGCTTTATATGACAAATAAAAAGAAAACCTTCCCACATAAACGAAGCAAACATCGGTGCCCTATACATGCTTCATATGCCCATGTACAAAATTTGCAGCATTCAACTCTCAATAGTCAAATTCAGAACCCCTCAATCCAAAGGAAGCAACAGAATTCAAGATTCCAAAATATCATTTGACTTTGGAGAAAAATAAAGATTAAAAAAAATAACAAAGCAGAAACCGCAAACCATCGATGATTTTATTTAAAGTTGAGGCCTTGAGGTCAAAACCTGGTATTTAAGACATTTTTCACTCAAATCTTAACAAAATGGAACGACCCTTTCAAGATCGTGGTATCGTGAGAAGGGAAAAGAAACTGGGAAATAAAGAAAACAAAAAGGGGAAACAGAGAGAAGACAGAGTGACCAAGAAACAGGACATTGTGAATATATGTATATATATGGGGGAGGGGGGTGGTGGTGGAGAGAGAGCAAGAGTGAATGTCGACATTTTCACATGCGCGTGTTCCAACTTTAATTTGGCAACGTGTCGATGCAACTGTGTAGGTATTTAATTATTAACTAATTAAGATGATTATTTTCCAAAAAAAGAATAATTAAGATGACATGAGAGGTACTTGTGTTGATCATTTAGGGTATGCTTATTTAGTAGGCATGGAATGAAAGGTACGGGTATAGAATGAAAGATATTGTTTGGTAAGATATTATCATTAAATAGCTATTGGTTTCATTGCTCGTTTTTTAGTAATGCTCCATCTCTCTCATAATTAAGAGAAATGAGAGTCATTGCATTGTTATTTTCGCACTTCTCATGATAACGTACTCCTTCGAACTCTTACCTAATACCCACAAAACCAGCATTTAACTGATAATATACTCTGCGCGTTCAAGTAATAGATATTGTTTTCCTCTTACCTAATACTCACAAACCAGCATCTATCTACCTTTCATTTACGTGAGACCCAGAATCGTCTACCCTTGACAAATCTCTCTACAAACTAATCCCTGTAGCCCACTATGGAAACACTCAAAACTAAGAAGTAGCATTGGTAATGTTCTTCCTTTCTTTCTTCTTTAATTTTGTTCTTGTCGATATAATTGCATATTTCTCTCTTCTTTTCTACTGGGTTAGGGTTTTTGGTTTCTAAATCCATTTGCTTCTGCATTTATGTCATTCTCTTTGAATGTCCAGTTCTGCACTCATTAGAATCTGTTTTGAGATTCTAAGCATGTCTGATTTTTCTTTGTACTGTTGCTTTATTTTTATCAAGATTTTATTGGAACATTAGCCACAGAAGAAGCAGGAGATGCACCCAGGTTTCTAAACTGCTTTATGCTGTTGAGTCTGTTGATCATAGGAAAAGAAAGGTAATTTTCTGGACCAATATGTTTTCCCTCTGCTCTTGAGTTTGTTATAGATGCCTTGTTTGTTACAAGGAGTCAATTTTCCAATCAATATGCCATGGTAGTTATTTGTGCTTAATGGTTGATTGAACTCACAAACGAGTGAAACACTAGAAAGAACGGATCTGAGTTTGCCAATATCATTATTGCTCTTTTTAGCTGAATTGTCCTCTCTCTGGTCCAATATTCTGATAGCTTCACTGTCCTCTTTTTCCTTGCTTATGCCTTTGACTCTACTGCCACAAAGCCCTCGAAATGCTTCATCTTCTTGAAAGGAATCTAATAAGTCAGTAGAAAATTCAATCTTTCTCTTTGAGAAGCTTTCTCTACCTGGATGACTTCCCTTAAATTTATCAGCATCTCTAGAATGATTTATTAATTTAGTTGGTGGCTAATTTATAAACTGTGCATATGCCCTTCTTTAATTCAGTTACGATCATTTAAAGGTCTTCAGAGTCTTGCTTATTACCTAATTTGGAATAAAGATTTTCTATATAAACTACAGAAAGCTAGTACTCTAGCTAATTGAGATGTTAAGTGATAATGAAGAGTGAACTGTAGGAAGTGAGGAACTTTAATCTTGTTCTTCAAACTTAGTAAAATTTGGACACTATAAACTGACTAAAAAGACGGTATGATACATAATGAGTTGATATAAAGGTAGCATCTCGTGAACTCTTTTCAGTTGATTGTTGGGATTTGCTAAATCTAGTTTAGGTTAGTTGTGTATTTAGATCCTGTCTCCTATCCTATCACCTCCGTTGCAGGTTTCCCATTAAAAGAAAACATTTCACTGATCTCTTCAATAAATAACACTAAACTGGATAGGTAAAATCCAAGGTCATTTATGGTTAAATTAATTCAATATTCTACTTTTGTGTTGCTATTTCTTGTACTAATGGTTGCAATACTGCAAAAATTGCAAAAGTAGAAAAGAAGAATATCATCAGATCATATCACATCTCCTTAAATGTTGCACCTATTGTCTGTGTGCGTAGTCCTATACTACATTACTATGTACATTGATGAGTCTTTTACCCGTGTATAGGCATGACTGGATATATACAACTAGTTTTATGGTTTCTCATGCTAAGCTCAGCAATTGCAAATCCAACCTCCGTCAACATCAGCATCAGTAGATATTAGCCTGAAGTATAACTGTTCATTGAAAAAGGTAGCAAGCAAACTATTGATCGCCTTCAAAACATAGTGAACATCCAAAAAAAGGCAGTCACCTTCCAGTTGAGTATGAAGAAACTCATTCATCTAAAGCAAAAATGGATCTATAATCTGTACAAAAAATTCAAGAAGTGATTTTCTTTTTTCTACATTCAAATTAGCAGGCCAGAGCTAGTATCTGAAACTGCATCACTACTCATATGAATGCACTGTTGTTGCGGAGTCTATATCGATTTCCTAAGTAATGAGAAGATGCGAGAGCTCATCAGTGAGCCTCTTAATATTGGTATATCTCAAATGAATATTGGTAAGGCTGCTGTGTTATTCTGTAATGATCTTGCTAAAGTTCAGGTTTTGTTCGCTTTGCCAAGTCATTTAAAAAAGTCTTTTGTATTTGGATTCCTTTATCCATCTTCTAATGTATGAATCATTCGAGGAAGCATATTAATATTTTTGTAAGTATTATGAACTTATGATGCAATTGATGTTGCCTAACCA